>JASAND010014887.1:0-111027 GCA_030248195.1 Trissonchulus latispiculum
GCATGCATCAGCATCGCCGTGGCAGATGTAATACCTGTTGTATGTGGACGCGGCATTGGGGTTGGGCGGCCGCGGGGCAAATCACGTCTATGTAATAAAAGACATATAGTACTAACAAGGCGTGATTTACTCGGGATTAAAAAAAAAAAGGGGGGTCGCCCCCCCGAAATTGACCTTCCCCTTCCGAAAATGCCTTCCTCCTAGAAATCCCCCCGGGATTTTTGCTTCCCCCCGGAATTTTATTGGGGGCCCAAATTTTTGCCAAAAATAGGCAAATTTGCAAAAAGTTTCCGGCTTCGCCGGAGATTTTTTCGTAAAATAGCTTAAATCCTGCCATTTTTGAGAAATTTTTGCCTTTCTACGTGTAAAATACGCCAAAAATACCAATTTTTAGCTCAGTTTTTGCAAAAATCTCCCCCCCCCCCGAAAAAATACCCTGGTTAATTTAGTGGGGAAAGGGCAGAATAATAAAATGACCTAAAAAGCTAAACATATACGGTAATAATAGCCTGTTTACTACATGTATTGTTATCACTAAGCTAAAACGTACTCAAAAATTCAGTTTGTTTTTTTTATTTTGTAGTTCGCCCCACTCCAGTTAGCTCACGCCGGTTAGGAGTGGTGTCAGTACTGCACGAATTTGATTATTTTTGACTGGGGAGGGGAACTGACACCGACTAATTGCCTTCGCAATTAACCGAGGCGTTTGACAAGGCCGGCGATGTGCCTATTGCTGCTTATGCAATAAGCCCACCGCGGCAGCTCCACCCTAAGGCGGCCACCCCTTGGAATCTCGGTGAATTGCCAGCAGGGGGATAGCAGAAATTGGGTGCTAGAGCTTATTTTTTCCAAACTCTAGACTTGACATGATCCTCCACTTTATAGCGCAGCAGTACGAAACCACTGCGCTAACGGAGGCTCAATTCAGTTTGAGTACCGAAATAGGCGACTTTAGACCAAAATATTCTGGGGACTCCGGAACGGTTCTGAAAATTTTGACCAAAAGTATGAAAATTTGCAATTTCTGAACATCGTTTTGTGAGTTTGAAGGAAACCCAAAGAAAGCGGGAGCGCCCTACCCCCTCCCCCACCCAGTGAAAGAACCCCGTTTACGTAGCGAAGTCTAGCGACAACATTGAGATTGTTAATAGTTTCTGTTTTTGATGTGAGAATATGTAGTCTGGGCTGGTAACACGTAATGTCGTGGTGTATACTGTATCTGCAAGTATATTGGTATTGTTTGTTTGTTTAGTTTGATTTGGTATGCGCTGATGGGGCCTGGAAACGAGGAATTGCAGCATCTATGTTTATGCTTGGAAACATGCTGTCGTGTGCCATTTTCGGTCCCGTAGGTGATAGGTGAGGTCCTGGGTCAAGCCAAATTCTTCTATTCATCTACTTGCCTACATTTTTGCAAATTGCGTTCTGGCTGGCTGATAAACTTCCATTTCTTTTGCTGGCTCCCACTTACGTCTTGACAAGATTTCCACACCATTTTTATGGGCGAAAACGTTTTTCAGCTTGATTAGGCTCCGTTTTTCTCCATTTATCCTACTTAAATTGTTCAAGACTAAAAAGTTCTGAATCTGTTATGAACGTCATAAAATATGCCTAAGAGCATTTCTGTGTGCGCGCATAAAAATATACTTTGATACGTGTATACGGAAGTAGACATATTGAGGCATATATACTTAAGTCTTCGATGAATGTAGCTTTCCTTTCGTGCCCTTAGAACTGTACACATTAGGCAGTACGTATTGATTTTTGTGAACCTAGCTCCCAGACTTTGTCAGTCCCTAGGAACTGAAAATGTTTGACGTGGTTAAAAACTGAACGGATGAGTGCTGAGTGCGAATGCTAGTCAAATAAGTTCCTAATGAGAGAAAGCTGCTTCTTTTGTTGATCAAATCAGAGCATAGTGAGCCAGGCATAACTAGCTAGCATTATATACCTATTATACAGAATTTTCCTGGGGGGGAGCCTTTACATAATAGACCTGGTGGTTGTTTTAGTATAATGTATACATATATACTCATGTCAAGGGACTATATATACTTTGACCTCCTGAAAATGCTAACGGGAGATAAGAACTTAGGAGGGAACTCCAATTTGACGGACAAAACGCTGTTTTAAATTTGGACTTTGGCTTGTTAGCTAGAGTAGCTACACTAGATGGTATAAAAACTGTCTAATTAAAAATCAGACGTGCTACAAGGGTTGCTTGGCCAGATTCGTGATTTGCAAAATGTAGGATAGTATTATTATCTAATGCGATATTTGCTCGTTTTGGACGTGGGATTTAGAGGGGGTGTTAGTTTTCTTGTTAAAGTTTCAGTGTTGGTTTTTCAGTGGAAACTTTGTAGTGTTCGTTTTTTCTGACTATGACTGATTTTGGTTCCTTCATTTCTTGCTTGCTGTCTCTGTTTCAAAGATGGTTTTGATTGAAAATCAGCTCTGAATCTCATGAAGCTCAAAAGTTTGCGAAGGCTGGAGGCAACTTCTAAAGAAAAATGTTATAAACACACATTTCACTTATACGTTATACTTATAGCATTTTGCAGTGAATCACCCGTTTGTGGGCCTGGCGTGTACAGCCTTTTAGCGTTCCTGGCTGGATATGTAAATTTTCATTTGTGTAATAGTGAGCCCTTGACGCTTAAATTAGTGCCTAATTTACAATTTTAGCCTCATCTAATCGTAGACTATGGGCACTACAAGTTGTTCTATAACGCCCGCCGTATATTATGCTCTTACAGAACGCACATTTTTTAATATCTGTTGTTCTGTCTCTATTTCTGAATCTGAACTGTGGGTATTAAGTATTGCGATTGTAAGCGAATCTGTCTAATCGGGCCCTTTTTAATTTGTAATTTAGATCGGACCAGTGTTGTGCTTTTAACGTCAGTGAAGCAATCGATTGGAAGTCCTGTTTAGGGGGAGCCTGCCCGCCTCTGCTGCCAAGGGTTGTTAGGGGGAAAGATAATTTATACATATCTGAATGAATTGAAGGTGAAAGCATTGACTTTGCATGCAAAGAAGTTGGTTTGCTATATATACCTCGAAACTGTGCTGTTTTGGTCAATGCTTTCCTACCTTCTCAAATTTGGCTCATTGACTGTTACTTTGTTGGTTTCTTGGGCACTGTGAATGAAATTTTCTGGACTTGCCTATTATTTTTTACGTTTTCTTTCAATCTCTTACTCTACATTATTGTGACCGTCTCTGAGCCAGATTTAATTGGTGTTATCACACTGTAGGATTATTAATTATCATAAATATTTATTGGTTGGTGGCATCCTCTAAAGGGGGCAGTGCTCTGGTCGTTTGTCCCCCCAAGAGAGAGTCGGATGTTATCTCACAGGATCACTGCAGCTTCCATCTAATATGATAATTCAGTGATTTTTATTTTCAGAGAAACGTAAGTTGCACGGCTTTTTAGATGGTCTTTTATGCTGAAAATGGTACTAATGCTCAACTACGTACTATATCCATAACCTGTTTTATTTAATTTTAGACCGACAGCCAATCTGCATACTTTGGAGGGCGCCGCGCATGCCACTGCCCGAGACTTAATTATTTTAAAATCTACGTTATATATTTCGTTAAGAATAAAGAAGCGAAGCTGCATTTCAGTCTGTCGTTCGCGTTGTTCATCGAATTGTTTAAATTTTGTAAACGTTCTTACACGCCCCCTATTAGATGTTTGGGCTTAGCTTCTTTATTCTGCTTGCCATCATTGTGTGTACGTAGTTAGCACCTGTTGTTAGGGGTGCATGTAGATATAACATTTTCTTAAAGTTTGAAGGTTGGTTTTCGTTCCTGCAAATGCCTTTCGTACCTTTTTGTCTCTGATTTCTGGGTGTCAAAAATTGTGTTGGCCTTCAAATCTTTAAGTTATGCAACTAATTCCAATTCCTTCCCTATAGCTGTTTTCCAATCGGTTTTTGACTTTTTATAGGTTTGGTCGTCGATTTGTGATCATCTTTTGTGGAATATGCCAGATATTTTCTCTACATCTTCTGCCGCTGGTTCCAAACTTCTTTGTATTTTGTCTGTTTCAAGTGGTCAACGCGATCCTTGTTACTGGTGTTTATACGCCATGTTTTGTTATTGGTACGTCCTCCTTCAGTTTCGAAATCTCATTGATTTTTATTTAATCTTTGTAGGTTTTATACGTGTCCATTGCAGTGTATCCTTCGTTTCTTTCAAATCTCCCATTAAATTCTGAGTGAGTTGCTATTTCTGTAATGTCTGGGTTTGTTTTAGGCAAAAATAAGTGGGGGACGAGTGGGGATGTCCAAAACTGGGGGAATAAAATGGGCTAAACATCAGTAGCCTGTTTTCCACATGCTGCTATAAATAAGCTAAAAAGTGCTCAAAAATTAAGTTTTAGTACCAAAATAGACGATTTTTGACCAAATCGTTCTGGCGAAACTTTCCAAGATTGCGTAAAAAGTTTTATTGCTAATCGTATACAATGGAAAATATTTTGTACTGGCCTCGACTTCTCTGAATCTTGATAAATCTTGTTTGCTTGTGCTGCTGTGCCTTTTATGGTATTAATTTCAAAAACCTTTGTGGAGGGATAGCTTTTAGTGGAAAACGGTTGCCTCAATTATTCCGCGTTGCCATTGTATTGTAATTTAATTAGTATTCAAATATGCCAATATCGATAACCTGCAATAATGATGATTTACTCATTTTTGTGTCTTGCTTTTTCAGTTATGGAACTGTTGAGTGGCAATGCGCGCACCATCTGTGGGATTTGGTGTCAAAGCTTTTTCACTTGCGGATACATTTTTGCTGGTTGTTTGGCTTATTTTATTCGAGACTGGCGCTGGTTGCAGTGGGCTGCTTCCTTGCCCAGTATAGTCTTGATAGCTTATTATTGGTTAGCTATTTATCATCTTCCTACCTTTATAAAATTAACTAAATTCTGTTCATTCGACACACAATTGACAACGGCATAACTTAGACAGAATTCTGATGTAACAGGTTGCGAATATTCTAATAATTTGGCCCTATTAGATAACAGAGTAGTTTGTAGGCACGTTTTCTGTTTATTTTTAAGGGGATTGAACGTTTCAGCATAATATTATGTATGTACGCTCATGTAACAAATTCTATTATGACAAGCTGCGTTTCCATTGGTTTTCAGGCTGTTACCCGAATCTATTCGTTGGCTCATTGTCAATGGAAAGACTGGAAAAGCTGTTCAATTGTTGGAACGCGGCGCTCGTTGGAATAAACGACCGCCACCGGGACCTTCGCTTCAGGAAAATTTGGTACTGAATTTGCTGGTTTTCTTTATAGCTATAGTATCTGTATTCAAATATAATCTCAGATGCCAGAAAAATTAAATGTAGCAGTAGACGAAAATGTGTGATTTTTTTGTTAAAGGTTTAACAAAAGAATCACCCGTTAACACAAAAAACAGTGCCGGATCGGATCCCAGAGAGCAGCTAGCAACTTTTCCTCATCAGTTTTGGATAGAGCGCACTAAATAACGTATTTTGAACCCCAAACCGCTAACCTAGTGTTCCAACTAAGGCAACTGACCCCGCCCAAGTCTTAGTGGTCACTGATGGCCCCCGACAGCGTCCAGTATGAAGTCTGGTGGCTCTAAAGTGCCGTTTTAAAGGCTAAAGCGTTGTTTTTTCGTGTTTGTGAGTGATTATAACCTATTTCCAGGCATTTTGGCAGAGAAACTCAGAACTTCGTATGTTGCTGGGGTATGACCCACGGTCACGTGACCCCTGCCGGACCCGTCCGGACCCTTGTTAAAATTTTAACAAAAAAATCACCCACCCCAGGACGGCTCAGAGGTCCGACTGGGAACTTCTATATATGTATCGATAGCCCACAGTCAGGACATGTCACATGCACAATATGGGTTGCCTAGGGTTTTCCCTTAGTAAATAGCAGCCGAAATTCGAACTTCGGTCATGAACGTTTTTGAGGTCACTTTTGGGTACCCTCACTTAAAGGTCTGCCCTGAACGCATGGAGAGGGCCTAGGGGCTCAATGTTGTAATGTCGAGATGTGTGGCTATCACCATGCAAAAAATTGGTCTCTGCGACTTTCCTTTGAGTCAGGGTGGTGTGATTTTTTTTGTTAAAATTTCGGGTGATTTTTTTGTTAAGCTTGCTATATTTAAATGTTTCTGATTTCTGAAAATTCTTTTTGTTTGTTTTGTTGTTTAGATTAAAGAGCAAAGTTTGGATACCGTGAGCTTCGTTGATGTGTTTCGTCACTGGCATTTGGCCCGAAACACAGTTATCATATTTTATTGTTGGTAGGTTATTACCGACAGCGGATAGGATTTTTAAAGTTTACGAATAATTTTTAAAGTAATTTTTATTATTTTATTTTATTTGAACCAGTTTTATCCATCCGATCATGCTAGAATTTTTGTGGGACTTTTTTGATGCTGCAAAGTGAAAACATTTTATGCAATGAATAGACTTTTAAGTGGTGTGATTGAGATTTTGAATCATTAATCCAAGTTCTTTTTAAAGTGTTCGTACTACGTCATCATAGTTTTCGGAAGGGAGATGGGTGCGTATAATTTTGGTGGACCAAATTTTTTATGCCCGTCACCGAGTTTGTGTTATTGCACATTTCAGGTTTGCTGCATCTGTTGCATACTATGGTCTCTCCCTGAATACCACTGACCTTCCTGGCAATGATTATGCCAACTTTATTCTTTCTGGTGTCATTGAAATTCCTGGCCTGATTATGGCCATACCGATGATGATTAAATGGGGCCGAAAGCCAGCCATGATATGCTCGATGGGAATTAGTGGATTGGCTATTCTTACAGCAATATCTCTACCCTCGAGTACTCTTCGCTTAAGTTTTGCGTTTAATATCTGCACTCTGAGCTATACCAAAAATTGTTGCCAGCTTTTTGTAAGAGGTTGGAGTATGACGCTTTTCCTCTTAATTTTTCCGGAGTCTTACTGGCCGGCCAAAGTTTCTGAATTTTGTGGGTCCAACTTTTAACTTAGGTTTTCGCTTATTTTGCGACATGGGTGGCTCATATGAGGCTTTACATAGCCTCTCAAAAACTTAGCCTGTCGGTGTTTTCTGGTGCCCTGAACGGATTCCTACTACCAGTTTCGCTGTACTACGTACTCATTTCGTGGGACTGGGTCCACTTTGCTGTTTGGAGTTTCAAGTCTTACAGGGGTCATGTATCCATGATTTTGAAAAGGACGGGGTTTTTGACAAAAATTACTGAAAAGGGGTTTTGACAAAAATTTACACTTTTTGTAATTTAGTATATATTTATAAAATTTCCGACGGACAGCCCAAAAAATGGGGTTTTAACCATAAAAACTTCATGGATACCCTTATTATATGGTCAAAAATAAAATTTTATAAAAGTCTTCAAATTTGGTATCAAACATAAACTCTAAGCAAACTGAGCAATGTTGTCATAGAACTGCGTACCTAATGTGGCTGTAGTCCTGTGGTGTAATGGGGCGGTAAACTTAGGTAGGCGATTTTGGATAAAAAATAAAATTTAAAAAATAATTCGGTATAAAACGAAAGCCTTAAGCGGACTGTGCTGCTTTTGTCATATTACTGCATATCCAATCCAAAGTGGCTAAGTTTTTTGAAAAAAGTCAACATTGGTATCAAACGAAAGCCCTTAGCAAGCTGAGCAACTTTCGTCATTGCACAACCATCCGGCTGCACAAGTTTTCACAAGATTGTCAAATGTAAAAACCATGGTTTTTATTTACTACCTCATTAAGAAAATCTTACGTATTTATTTGGTAATTTACATGCGACGAAGGGGCCCTTTAAATGTTCTAATAACGGCAACTGCGTACATTCAAAATCCTAAAAATGCCAGGCTTTCATGTAGCTTGCCCTGCAGAGTGCAGAGTCAGTGTGATAAAGTGACTTAAAATTTTGTATATTATGTCGTTTATCATCTGACACTTTGTTTGCAGATCTCTCCTGGTTAGTAGTGATGATGGCCACTCTAGGAAAGATGTGTGTGACGGGTGCTTTTGCCATAATCTACAATTATTCCGCAGAGCTTTTTCCGACTGTGGTTCGCAACTCTGGCACCGCGTTTGCCTCAATGTGTGCTAGACTTGCTTCCTTTAGCGCTTCGAACATTGACGTGTTGGTAAGCAAAATTTTTTAAACGGCATCCGTTTCTTATAGAAATTGTGTCTTGATACTTTTGACGTGTGCTTGGAGGGGAAACTTTTGAGTTGTTGTGGACTTCATGATGTTGCCGAGTGAAAAAATTTGAACTTTTGAGGCCCAAAATTTTCCGGTTTTATTGGGAGCACTCTCACTCAACTACAACCGCGTTCTTTTTCCTCTGTACGGCAGTTGTGATGTATAGAAGTTTGGCAGTTTACCGGGAGTTGTTTGTTTTTCGATTAAAAATGTATTCGTTTTTGGTTTTTTTCGTTCTTTAGGGCTTCTATGTTGCTCCGTGGTTACCTATGCTTCTTTACGGTGTGATCTCAGTAGTTGCTGCTCTTCTGATCCTTATTTTACCAGAGACCAAGGATAAGCCTTTGCCAGAAACGCTGCAACATGGCGTTGAATTTGCTAGAAGGTACGTACGTTTAGCATGCTTTCGTTTATTTTGGTTTTTTCTTTCTGTAGATGAGCAGTGTTTTTCAGGACTGTATCTGTCTAGTCAAAACTTGACAGCGAAGAGCAAAAATTTTATCAACAGACGAAAACAAGAATTACTTTTGATTGGCTTTCTTTTATTTTTTCATAAATGTTTCCAAGTTTTTTTCGGAAATTGCCAAAATAATATAATATACATTGCAAAATTGCAATAGGCGGGCAAAGTTAAACAATTGCCTTGATTTCGATACAATTTGCTTTATATTCCTTTTTGTTTACGAAAGATAATGTTCCGCGATTTTTCCGTGATTCTCCGTGGACATTTTTGTTTTTGGGGACATTGCAGTATCTTACTGATATACTGAGATATCTGCCAGTTGCCAACATCTTACTTTTTGTTTAGTGGTCATTTTGAGGCTAAAAAGATTTGTAATGGAAAGGAGCTGTCATTGGAGGACATTTCTACTGAATTTGGATCAACCTCCTTGCTGCCAAAATCTCTGACCAGTTGTGGAACTCTGGATACTGATATCTCCATAACCAATGAACTTCTCAAGCAGGATCTTTAATATTTAAATACGTATATACCTTGTTTTGTTGCAATCTCTGTACGCATAATTTTACGTTTTTACTTTCAGAATTGTGCTATCTGACCGGTGTACGCTAATTTTGTGAACATGCACAGATCCCGCTTTGTTTGTATTCTCGCTCCAAGCACATTTAGTAGTGTTGTGTTTCTTTTTTAGGTTTTACTTAAAAATTGAGATGGAGTCAAGCACGTATTTTCAGGATAACGTTGTTGGGAGTGCATGTGTGCTTGTAGTTTTTATAATTTCAACGCTTAAAATGATCTGTGCTGGATTAACTTTTTGTTATGCATTCGTTATTGATTGATGACTTGCAATAAGACGGATGTACATACATATATGTAAATAATGTTAATATGATTTCGATTTTCATCGCCGGTAACTACCTGAATTTTACTGATTTTTACCGTTCTCGACTAAAGCTTGCATTGCCTTATGACTATAAATGCCGACAGTAGATATTTTCTCACTTGTTTTTGTTAACTCAAGAAAATGAGGTAAACGCGGGCCAGCAGGCGGATCCACGAGGGATACAAGGCATTAATCATAGAGAAATAATGAAAAACGCCTGCCTGCAGTCACTAAGGCCGAAGGACTAAGGCTTCGGACTAAGGCTTCGGCCTTAGTGACTGCAGGCAGGCGTTTTTCATTATTTCTCTTTGTTTTTGTTAACTGAGCGCTGAGCTTCGCACATAGCACTTTCTTTAAATAGAAGTTTGCAATTTTGATATTTCACTATTGTAATTTAATTTGACAATAACCTGCTATCTTGCACATGTTTTGGGAAAGAAAAAGTCGAGATCTAAGGCCAGTTTATAATATGAGCAAAGTATGTATAATACTTGTAGACTTATTTGCCTCATCTATTCTTGCTTACACCAAGCGATAGTGCGCATTTCTAGTAACGTCAGTGCAGTTTGAGAACGAATACAAGCTTGATTGAATTGTGACTTGGTCGGTCAATCGATGGGGCGTTGGACTTGATCGCCAAAGGTTGTGGGTGTGGTACGATTCCCATTTCAGGCACGAATTTGTCGGTCGGAGGTTCTGCAGTAGTAATAATTTCTTTCAATTCTCTATCATAATAAGATGACAGTGTACAGTTAGACTTTAGAGGGATAGGTGATGGCTCTTTGTCGTTTACAATGGTGTTCAAGGTACTGGGTTTCGTGTGTAGCTTTGTTGCTTTAACAACTCCATGACATGATAATGTTTTGATGTTTTCTTTGTTGTGATCGGTTTGTTATGTCGGTTTTAATTGATATGCTCAGTCTTTCTTTTACATTTTTGCGTATATACGCCATAATACTTAATTTAGTTTTTCTGCTTTAGCGTGGGACTTCTGTGTGTAAGAAGTCTTTCCGTTAGTTTTTCATATTTTTAATAGGGATGCACCGGGACCAGGCCCCGGCCCCGGTGGTCAGGGACCGTGGCCGAAAATTAGCAAAATTTTGTCAATTTTTGCCTTTTTGACCAAAACTTGGAAATTTCGAAAATCAAAAAGGGTTACAAATCGTTTGTTTTCCCACCGATTTGAATGAAAACAACGACAGTAACGTTTGTATATATATATATATATATATATATATATATATATATATATATATATATATATATATATATATATATATATATATATATCAGAAAATATCGTAAAATTGCAATGTTCAAGAAAATTTTTGAAAATTTTCGATTTGAACCTCCAATTTCCAGGCCTCGGCCCCGGGCCCGCACGATGAGGTCCCGGCCCCGGTAGTGGCTGTCCCGGTGCATCTCTAGTTTTTAATATAAATTATTTTGTGTGGATTGTCATTTTTCGACCATCACCGTTGTTTAATACTTTACCACAGTTACTTTGCAGGCTTACTGCAAAGATTGTTGAAATGTGCCCCATCGTTCGCAACTATCCTCCAACTAGTTAAACGATAAGAAAACTATAAACAGTTACGACACCATTTTGTAACTTTGCTAATTTCGTTCTACGGTTCTTTATTCTGCCAAACGTTGAAGCACTGTATTGGGTCAGATTGGATAAATCTATTTTTCAGGGCATATTGTAGGATTTTTTCATTGGGGAGTCCCCTTGGGAGACTCAAAAAGTCAAGAAGCAAGGAATTGGAAGGGGGAGGGGCAGACGTTACGTTTTACTAAAATATTGCGCTAAAAGCTAAAGCACACTCCATCTTAGAAATAAAATTTGGCTAATTTTTCAGCAGGCACTGTATATACAAGTAGGTTTTGTCGTACAATAGGCAGATTCGGTGATCAAAAGGCCGAAAGTTGAGTTTCTGCGCTAAGCCGGAAAATGTTTGAAAATTTGATAATTTGGTACCAAAATGGAAACCCTCATGTTTCTCTGGCTACGTTGCGGATCTTTTGTACCCAACACTTCAAGCGTCATACTCATAGTGCGTACATATACGTATCTGAAGCTCTGTCCTCAAATATGTAGCATATAACTGGGGTGTGCCGGGGGGCTGCTCCTCTCTTTTCTCAGAAATCTACACGACAAGATGAACAAATTTTTAATAGATCTATTTTTGATATTTTGCAAATGGCAAAAATAATGAAAAAGTAAGAAGAATATTAAAATATTCAACTGTCTTTTTCTACATATATAGTTTTATCAAATTATTGTTTTTTGTGCAATTTTATGGCAATTCACAAAACATAAAAGTTATCTGATTTTCGGTTTTGCGTTATATATATATATATATATATATATATATATATATATTGTGTTTTTGTCATCTTGTAATTTCACAGGAGGGCGTCTTAATTTTCTTAGTATTTTGGCATTGAATTGTCTTGTTTTTGGAAAGTGAACGCAGTAAAAATATCCAGATCGAGTTTACACATACTTATCTGCTTTGGAGTAGTGGAGCTCCACATTTATACAACTTGTGTCAGTTTGGCAAGCTTAAAAATGTTCCAACGTACATCTAATTATTATTTGAAGGCGAGTTTGTTTCGTATTTGATTGAAGCAAGAGTACATTGTATATTATGTAATGTATATTATATATTATAATATATATATTATATTATATATATTATATATAATATAATATGTATAATATGTAATTATAATTATATAATGTATATTATGTACTCTTGATTGAAGTTAAGTGACATCGGATGGTTTGCAGTATTGGCAAGTTTTTATGTATATATTTGAATACTGTTAATCGTTTTTAGCTTTTGGCTGTAGTCTGCCTGCACCCGGTGTTCTTTAATCTGACTTGATTTTTCTTGGCATTCCTTTGTTTTTGTGTTGCGTGACGATGTGCATGCAGATTTTGATTCAATTTTTAACAGAAATAGGCAGTGAGTGTGTAGGTCGTGTTGTTGTTGTTGTTTTTGCTTCTTCTGCATAATGAGAGAAATACCGGTGATAATTTAGATTTAATCAATAAATAACGTGTTGTGGTTGGTTAGTGTTTTCTTACCTAGTCAGAAAAAGATAAACAAAATCAGAGACCTATTAGTGATTTAAATTAATTGTCAGGGTATCGGAAGCTGATGCTTGCTGATACAGCCGACTTTGGTTTATATTTTGTTATCCCTCTCAGTTCAGCAATTGTCTGAGCTTCGTACTATCTTTGTGCTGTCCGCTTCCTCAAACCTTTAACAGTAAACAATTTTTAGAAAGCTTCTGGATTCTATATAAGATTTATCTCTGGAAATTAGAACAGCACAAAAGACAGCAAACAAGCAAAAGCTGTAGTAAGTATATTTTAGGTAACAGAGCTTACCAATATACTAAGTAACTCTCATCTCAATCCAGACAAATTTTGCTACTGCCTTTCAGAAAGCGAACGCCGCAACTTTAGGAAACATACTTTTCGAGCACTTCTGCAGAACACAGGTACAACTAACTTCATCTTTGAAACCCAAAAATTGTATGTGCAGTAAGTGAAATCTGTCTATTAAGTTTTTATTTTACACAAATTTTGTTTTAATATTATAAGCAGACAAACATAACTGTAGCAAAAGCGTTATTTCTATCAAAGCGTAATCCTATAACAACAGACATAAAATACTAAAATATGACTATATATGAAATGTGAAAACCTTTTGGTAAGCCGCCAAAATCATCTTTTTCGGTAGCGCTAGCCAATTAATATTAAAGAAGAATTGTATCTCAGGGTCCAGGGATACTATTGCTCATCTTAACCCGTAATCTGGAGTTCCGGTATTTACAGTGTGCTGGTATACTTCAGTTGAAATTTTGCACACAAAAATGTAGAGGCAATAGCTGAAGCTCGAAGAGTTGCTGTAAATTATCAAATCCTTGATTTTAGTTTCAAACAGCCAAAATTTACATTAGAACCGGTCCCGTTCCAAAAGCCACCGGTTCCGGTTCTAAATATCATACCGGTTCCGGTTCTACCGATTCTTTTGGAACCAATCCCAGCACTAGTAGTAAGTACTACCAAGAGTACATAATAAAGAGTATGAAACTCTTACACTAGCATGTATATACAAATCATGCTAGGTATGCTCGGTTCATTAACTCGGGACCCCCCCCCGTAACTTCCGGGGGGGGGGGTACCACTTTGCACTAATTACACGCTTTCATATAAGCGTGTGTCTGCTCGCTGATTGGCCCACTAGCCTAAGACTTACTGTAGGGAATTTATTAGTTATTTTAATTAATTAATTATAACTTTAATTAGGTTAAAGCAATTAAAAACTAATTCGACAACTTTGTAGCATTTTTTCTGCTCTTTCCAATGATATAAAAATTGTTGCACAATACAAAAATTCGAAGGAATGTAATTAATGGTAAGCTGTGTAGTTTCGCACTTAACAAACTGTAGCTTGTTTAATTCTTGCGTACAGCCCATGCGATGCACCAGGGATGGTTCTGGCATATACACGTGAAAGCAAAATCTGGAGCCAAATTCATAAAGTTTTTCGGTGCAACTGGAGTGTTTGATCGCAAGTTGTCAATGCTTCACATTTCATAAAACATTTCCTTCAACTTACTGAAGTTAGCCGAGCAAGGGTGCTTCTAAACTGCGGCCCGGCCCGGCCCAAATTGCCTAAAATGCGGCCCCATATTAAATATTCAAAATACACTAGAATTGGATTTTTGGGCCGCAAATAGCCTAAAGTGCGGCCCTAGGCCGCAAACATCCTAAACTGCGGCCCAATCATCCTTGGCCGCAAACTGCCTAAAGTGCGGCCCGAACTGTTTTTGGGCCGCAAACTGCCTAAACTGCGGCCCGAACTGTTTTTGGGCCGCAAACTGCCAAAACTGCGGCCCGAACTGTTTTTGCGCCGCAAACTGCCTAAACTGCGGCCCGAACTGTTTTTGGGCCGCAAACTGCCTAAAATGCGGCCCGAACAGTCTTTGGGCCGCAAACTGCCTAAACTGCGGCCCGAACTGTTTTGGGCCACAAAATGCCTAGTAGTAGGCCTAGCCTAGGTAGTTTTGCAAGCTGAAAACAGTTGAAACAATGCTTTTAAAGCACTCTAAATGGTTGGTTGGTAGAAATCCGTGCCATGTTTTTTCCCGCGCCATGTTTTTCCCCGATTTGCGGGTAAAAAAACATGGACAAATCCTGTTACTGCCAAAGCTGAGTGAGGTATAAGAGAAGTTCTAATACACGATTGGATAGGTATATTAGCACACGGTACATAACGGTATACTCAAACCGATCCAAATCCAAACGAAGACAAAGTTGGAGGCTTGCTTCCCTATTCATGTTTTTCTTCCCCCCCCCCTGACTATACTAACTGAAGGGGGCCCACTTTGGAGTAAATGTTTCGACCTTCTCCAATTTAACTCATTTTTACAAATTTTATTGTCTATTAAGTGGGATATTTTAAAGAGTCTCTAAAATTTAAGCCGCTTCCTTCGGTTATTGAGAAAATTCACCTTAGCTATATGCAATTATTCAGTGCCACACCGTGGACCCAGGACCCGTGGACAGTTGGGGGCCGCAGTTTAGACATTTTGCGGCCCAAAGACAGTTCGGGCCGCAGTTTAGACATTTTGCGGCCCAAAGACAGTTCGGGCCGCAGTTTAGACATTTTGCGGCCCAAAGACAGTTCGGGCCGCAGTTTAGACATTTTGCGGCCCAAAGACAGTTCGGGCCGCAGTTTAGACATTTTGCGGCCCAAAGACAGTTCGGGCCGCAGTTTAGACATTTTGCGGCCCAAAGACAGTTGGGGCCGCAGTTTAGACATTTTGCGGCCCAAAGACAGTTCGGGCCGCAGTTTAGACATTTTGCGGCCCAAAGACAGTTCGGGCCGCAGTTTAGACATTTTGTGGCCCAAAGACAGTTCGGGCCGCAGTTTAGACATTTTGCGGCCCAAAGACAGTTCGGGCCGCATTTTAGGCATTTAGCGGCCCAAAGACAGTTCGGGCCGCATTTTAGGCAGTTTGCGGCCCAAAAACAGTTCGGCTCGCATTTTAGGCATTTTGCGGCCCAAAGACTGTTCGGGCCGCATTTTAGGCATTTTGCGGCAGGCCGCATTTTGCATTTTGCGGCCCAAAACAGTTCGGGCCGCATTTTAGGCATTTTGCGGCCCAAAGACTGTTCGGGCCGCATTTTAAGCATTTTGCGGCCCAATGACAGTTCGGGCCGCATTTTAGGCAGTTTGCGGCACAAAACAGTTCGGGCCGCATTTTAGGCAGTTTGCGGCCCAAAAACAGTTCGGGCCGCAGTTTAGGCAGTTTGCGGCCAAGGATGATTGAGCCGCAGTTTAGGCAGTTTGCGGCCCAAAGACAGTTCGGGCCGCATTTTAGGCAGTTTGCGGCCCAAAGACTGTTCGGGCCACATTTTAGGCAGTTTGCGGCCAAAAGACAGTTCGGGCCGCATTTTAGGCATTTTGCGGCCCAAAGACAGTTCGGGCCGCATTTTAGGCAGTTTGCGGGGCCAAGGATGATTGGGCCGCAGTTTAGGCAATTTGCGGCCAAGGATGACGGGCCGCAGTTTAGGAAGTTTGCGGCCTAGGGCCGCACTGTAGGCTATTTGCGGCCCAAAAATCCAATTCTAGTGTATTTTGAAAATTTAACATGAGGCCGCATTTTAGGCAATTTGGGCCGGGCCGGGCCGCAGTTTAGGAAGCACCGCCGGCCGAGCAAGTTGGCAGTCCACACTGCCGAAGGTTGGATTTAATTTTAAGGGGGCGCTTGGGATTTTAGATTGTGTTGGATTTGTTTATCACTGTATAAAATACACTACACAACTTATATGCATAATACATGATATGTGCGCAAAACAGAAGCGATTAGTGCGAAATTTTCCAAATTGTTTCAGAAATGCTTCAACCAAAATTTGCATGTGCGTACATTTTTATTTCGCCGAAGGCGAAATATTTGTAATTGGTTAACCCACTTTTGAACTGCGAAATTTTCTTTATCAATTGCGATGCCTATGCTTAGCATGTGAATCTAGCTGCTTCCTTTTTTTGCGATCAGGGGGTATCCTGGTAAAAGCAAGCTGTTAAGTGAAAGTTTTCCTAGAAAACATGATTTGTAGAGACTGTTTAATTGTTTTGAGTAAACTCTTAACTTCTGTTTAAAGTTAAAGTTTTGCAGGGGCCCAAGATTAAATATTTCATAAGCTTTGACAACGTTTACACCTTGCCCCCTTCGACTAGATTTCGCAACAGGGAATGTTTGGGTATACATTATGCAAATGAGGCAGATCAAATTTATTGGATCATTCCTTGAAAGACTACATTGCGAGTACGTGTTTCTTTGTGCTACGTTCTTTATTGGAAATTTGTGCTATTCTGTTGGGAAGCTCTCACAGTCCGGACCCATTGGTGCTAATAAGACAATTAATCTAGCATCGTCAACAGCCTATCTTAATTGCAGTCGATGCTGTCTACGGTTTTGCACAGTAGAAGTCGAGCTCCCAATCTCTGGCTTGCATTGGTTATTCAAAACACTTTTCTGACTTAAGCCCATAATTGTGGTCTAGTGCAAAACACTGTAAACTGAGCTATTTCTTCAATGGAAAATGTACAAGCGCGCATACAAGTAGTTATATACGATATGTACTACTTCTTCAAGTACGGAACTTACTGCTTAGCTTGCAAAATGCTCGTCACATCAAGACCAAAATCTCGGAGGGGGGACCAATTGCACAGTTGTTAACCATGTTTATATGCGTTTGAACTAAAACTCATCTGATTGGCTAATGGCCTACCTAATGTCAAGTTTACGTGTATAAGCGGACCCTCCCGAGATCTCGGGGTGGGGGTCTCAATTACACGTACAGTAGAAACACGTAAAAACTAGCACAACAAACAGTGCTTTCCCTGACCAAAAGAAACATAATGTATAATACAAGTTTGCCTAAGCGTTCAGCTCTTTGCTGATTGATTGATTTCTAACGGCATATGGAAGCTAAAAATCAAACAATCAACAAAGAGCTAAACGCTTGTGTAAACTTGTACGTGTAACTGGAACTCCCCCCCCCAGATCTCGGAGAGGGGACGCTTATGCAGGCAAATCTGACATAAGATAGGCGATTAGCGAAACAGATGCGTTTTAGTTCAAACTCATATAAACATATGTATGGTAAGCAGCGGTTAGTGGTACTCTCCCCGAGATTTCGGCCTTAATGTCTCGAGCATCTTGCAAGCTGAAAACACTAGGAAGAGCGAGTGTCTCATTCTTCCTTTATAAACTCTTGATATATACTACAGTATCGTGTTTTTAACAGAACTTGTGTTTGAAACACCATTTTAATTAAGTACACACAAAAAAGTTGTAAACTCAAACGAACTTACTTGGGACGAAATTATGCCCCTTTTAGGGGTAACTTGTTGAGAGTTGCACGGAGGCTATTTTTTAGTTAACCGTAAGTTTGTTGTTTGTTTATACATTCTTGCCGCTAATCTTGCCGTTTATTTATACAATTTCATTCAGCCGCTAATGAATGTCACCGTTTTGAAAATTTAAATTTATCCCTGTCGCCAGCCAAGCACTGTAATATTAAAATTCTACATATTGCTAGTATCAAGAGTACATAATACATAAGAGTATGACATGCGTCATATGCTATGTATTATGAGCTCGCTACATCCGATGCGTGCTATCGGGTGAACCCTCCATAAATCAGACCCCCCCTCCTCACCCCGCCCCTATACATGTACGGGGTCCAAACGGGGGTCGGGCTCTTGATATTTTGTACATACATGTGTAAATCATGCAAGCTTAGACCCCATACACAAATTGGGCCCTTGTCAAGCTTAACATGGAAGTAGAAGCCGATGTCCCGTTTGGACGCCGTACATGTATATAGGGGCGGAGTCAAGGGGTTCTGATTTATGGGGGTGGTCAGCCGATAGCGTGCAGAGGATGCAGCAGGTAGGGAAGGTAAGGATGAAATCAGTGCCGAATTTTCCACCCAGCCCTGCTCAAATTTTAGGTCTGCCCGGCCCGGCCCTGTGTCAAAATTTTCAGGCCCTGCAAAGCCCTTAGTTTTTGGTTTACATTCATTACCGAGAATTGCTTAACCGAGAATTGCTTTATCGAGAATGGCTTAAGCGAGAAAGGCAAAAGCGAGAATTTGCTTTACCGAGAATTTGCTTAACCGAGAATTTGCTTTATCGAGAATTGCTTAACCGAGAAAATGTACACATACGTGTAGCGTAAAACAACTATATACTCTGTGGAGGGAGATATAACATGAATAAATTTGTGTGACCTGTCATTTATCAACATACAGGTAAACTTTCTCATAATGTCATTTGTCTAAAGAATATTTCTAAAATGATCCAAAATAGTTACATGGCAAAGTTTATAAAAAATCCGTAACAAGTTACGTTTAAGTTTGAATTTAAATAACATAGAAATATTAAAGTTATTTATGTAAGCCAAGTTAAGGGTCTATTTATTTATTTAAAGATTAAAATGGTTGGATTAAACGAATTGCGTAAAAAATCAGATTGATTAAAATTTTAATAGCTATTTATTTAATGATGGATTAAACGGATTAGTATTAGCTCTTCAACAATTTTTAATCCTAGGATTAATTGAGTTAATTTTTAATTCGTTTAATCTTCGTAGCTGCACGAAGATTAAAAACAAATTGAAAATGCAGAAACCGGATTAAACGGATTAAAATTAATTCTTTAAGAAACATCGACTAAGCATGTTAGAATTAAAATTAACTCGTTCAATTATTAATTCAAAGCGTGAACAATGAAAAAGGATTAGATTAAAATTTTAATACTAGGTGTATTAAAGAAATAGGATTAAATTTTAAACGTTTAATTCGTTTAACTCGCCTGAATTAGATGTTAATCTGAGGGTTTATTTCTTTAATACGGATTAATTTAATCTTTTTAATTTTTAAAGAACTATGGTCTTAGTGAAATATATATTAGCAATTACTTGAAAATAGGCAAAAATTGTTATTCTGACGTAATAGTATAAAGGTAAACACGGGCGGTGTAGAAGGTCCAAGACCTTCGGGGCATTGGGGGGTGCTAAGGTGAAAGACCAGTAGTTTCTGCAGGACATTGTTACGTACAAATTTTTTACCGGGGTAGATTTTGGTAGAATGGATCACAAGTTAGACTAGTTAGTATTCAATAAAAATGAAACCTGTAGTTTTCACTGGATTTTACTCTGCTGGTTATTACTCGATATGCTGACCGCGCAAAATGAGTATATATAAGTATATAAGGGCGATAGTGATTCCAGTTTTTGAAGACTGTTGAACATTGTTGAATTTTTCAAATATTCAGTGTTTCAGCACCCCGTGGGTGATTATATTGTAGCGGCCGCTCCCTGCCGAAAATATTTTGGGAGCGCCCGCACCGCTCCCGCTCCTGCACCTACCCCCTTTTCATTAACAGGTCGATCCAGTGAAAATTACAGGATTTGTCTTGTAAAAACTACGGGTTTGTATCTCAATTCTCATTTAGAATTGTCCAAACAACTACAGGTTTCTTTAGTACTTTCTACAGGAAACTCCTGTAAAAAGTACAGGTTTCTTTAGTATTTACTGCAGGAAACTCTGTAATTTTTACTATTCGAGAGACCAATAAAAATACAAGTTAGTTTTGTGGCAAACACAAGAAGCTCCGCTAGTGACTGATCGCACAGTAGCACTTTAATAGAAAACTAGAAGAATTTTTGTAATTTCTACAAGTCTTTTTAAGAGTGTATTTAAATACACCGTTGTTATTTAAATTTGACTGTTTGGAAAGACGAAACAAATCGTAAAATCGGTTTTAAATTATATATATTATTTACTTTAATTGTTATGACTTAACGAAAGCAATTCTTTAAAAATTATTTAAAAAGTGTAAGATTTGCCCTAGTACTTACTTTGCTGGCATTTTTTTAGGGTTTTGAAAGTGGAAGCCCCCCCCCCTAGGGAGGGGGAAGTGGGGGGGGGGGCTTCCGGAAAGTGGGGGGACGACCCAAAGGTAAAATATACCGAAATTTTTAGCGAAAAATTAGCATTTTTAAGGTACAAACGCAAAAAATCGCTGTTGTTAAGCTTAAAATGAGCTTATAAGTCCATAAATTAGCTAAAAATTGAGAAAAGTTTTGAAAATTTGACCTCAAAAACCTAATTTTTTGACACTTTTGGGCGACCCCCAAAAAAGTGGGTGGGGGCTTGCCGAAAAGTGGGGGGGGGTGGCGAAAGTGGGGGGGGGCTCCGAAAAGTGGAGGGGGGAACCGAAAAGCGGGCCCCCCCACCCCCCCCCCCACTAAAAAAATGCCAGACCTTGTCTTATCGCAAGTACAGATATAGTTGACACGTTATGTAAAAAAACACAGTACTATGCCGTTAAAAGTAACGTATTATGTAAATATTATATTCATACAGCCTGACAGCCGTTCATTCATAGCTGTCAATGTAGTTTTCTCGGTTAAGCAATTCTCGGTTATGCATTTTCTCGGTTAAGCAAAACGCGTATATTTGGCTTTTCTCGGTTAAGCAAAATTTTGAATTAACGGCTGCACATTTTCTCGCTTAAGCAATTCTCGATTAAGCAATTCTCGGTAATGAACGCACACGTTAGTGGTTAAGTCTTCTATAAAATTTTGAAACTTAGAATCTTGTGTTTTGCTCTGCCGCACTTACATATTCTCGAGATCCAAAGTTCATGTTCTCTCTATACTGTGCATAACGAATATTTCAGCATCCTACCCTACTAAGGAAATTATATAATAGGAATACTAAATTAGCCCTAATAGGAATACTAAATTAGCCCGAGATTGATTTACCCGAACAGTTAATGTGGTTTAGTGAGCTTTAATTAGCTACATAAAGTAAATTGAATTTTTGTTACTCAAAAGAAGACGTATGTAGTATCCACATAAAGAGGAACTAAAATTTCAAAAAATAGTACGCAAAGTTTAACAATATTTGGCACATGCAGTCTCATTTGATGCAAAGAAAGCAAGAAATTTTGACTTTAAGAAGCCAAAAACAAATGTGCAATAAATTAATGTGAGAAACGTCAGGGCTTGGCAGGGCCGGGCTTTTTCCGTTGGGAGCTGCGCGGCCCAGCCCGAATGTGTTATGTACGAACTCTTGCTAGTACTTAACATGTATGTCAAGCCTTGACCCGCACCCGTGGCTTACTTTCGTCAGGTCATTTTGACTTTTCATAAAGTGCCAATACCTCAATTGACGGGGGAATCCCATTTGCGCGCACAGAGTAAAGCTTTAAGTCAGTCCCATTTGCGCGCAACATCCGCCTGCGAGTTCTAATCTACCCATAAGCCCTATCCAAACGCAGGTTAAATAAAAAATTGCACTTTACTTCAACAACACGCAAAAACCGCTCAGGGAATTCCAAACAAGTACAGAAAGCAGATACATACATTCTTTTCCCAATAGGCTAAGCTCAACATTCAAAAAAACTAGGCTGTTCCGAACATAAAAAGTTAGTAAAGACAATAATATAATAGCAGTTACAAAACAAAATATATAGTTCAAAAAACGCCAAAAATTAGCAGGAATGTCCCATGGAATGACCAATTTGGAATTCACAAGGGCTTAGTTGGCAAACAAGGCAGTTTAGAAGCATTTACGGTGAACAATGGATGGACCAGATTCATCGTACTCCTGCTTGCTGATCCACATCTGCTGGAAAGTGGACAGAGAAGCCAGAATGGAGCCTCCGATCCAGACAGAGTACTTTCGCTCAGGAGGAGCAATAATCTACAACAGTACAATAGCAGTCAAGTATTGAACATAGTAAGAAAGATAGTAACCCGCGCACATAGTAAGAAAGCAGTCAAGCAAGACACTGGTGTTGCTAAGGAAAAACCAGGGACGTACTCAGGGGGGAGGGTCGATCCCCTCCCGAAACCAGACGTACAGAAAGGGTGTTTGTCCGCGAACATTTCCACAACTTCGGAGCGAATTGACACCTTTACTTACTTATTTAACTGACCTTAAGCATTTTAATCTCAAATATTTGGGACTATTTCAAAAATTTTCGGCGCAAAATTTACCCAAAGTTTTATTAAAATTTACGCGCTTATTTTGCTTTCCCATGTTTTCAGAAAATGTTCAGCTGGAGGGAACTTTGCCTGGCTTCCAAAATTTGTAAGGTCAGCCCTCATTGAAAAACTATGTGCGCCACTTCTTCAATCACAGAGACATCTGAATCCACGAAGACAATGAAGGAGACGTACTTTGATTTTCATGGTGGAAGGAGCAAGAGCCTGGATTTCCTTCTGCATTCGGTCAGCAATACCGGGAAACATGCTGGTGCCTCCGGAGAGGACAGTGTTGGCGTAGAGGTCCTTTCGGATGTCCACGTCGCACTTCATGATGGAATTGTAGGTCGTCTCATGGATGCCACAAGATTCCATACCTGCAAAAGATGTACACAAATAGGAACAGTAAGGTAAGTACATGGACAAAATTAAAACTAAAAAAGGAATACGTGATCCACGAAATCGTTTCACCCACGTATTAATAAAAACTAATACCTACAAATACCTACTCTGCACGAATTATATACCTTCTTCCAGAGTAAAAGTTAAATTAATATTTTCTGGAAAATCTATAGTATTGTATAGGAAGATATTTTAAAAATAAAAACCAAAATTTAGCAGTATAACAGGGGAGAAGGTGGTAGTACATACCCAAAAAGCTTGGCTGGAACATGGCCTCGGGGCATCGGAAACGCTCATTGCCAATGGTGATGACCTGACCGTCAGGCAGTTCGTAACTCTTCTCCAGCGAAGTGGAGGCAGCGGCTGTGGCCATCTCAGATTCGAAGTCCAAAGCCACATAGCAGAGCTTCTCCTTAATGTCACGGACAATTTCACGCTCAGCTAAAACAAGAATGAACATAATTAATCAGGACTAAAAAACAAACAGAAAAACAGCGGCCAAACCAAAAGGACCATCAAATAAATTAGAAGATTTCCAGCCTAGAAAATTCTGCAGTAGGAGAGATCGCAAGAGATCGGTGGGGTCTAAAAGCAGGACCAGGACCAGAACCAAGGGTCTAAAAAAAGGACCACTTTTCAGGACCACCTCAGGATCAGTCCCCAGGACCAGGACCAAAGGTCTAAAATCTGGACTACCCTCAGGACCACTAGCGTAGCCAGAAAAAAATTTCGGGGGGAGGAATGCGAAATTTTTTCGGGGGGGGGCTGAGAAATTTTTCTATTTCGTGACCTTCGTTGAATTTTTACAGAGTATTCGTGGAAATTACAATAATTTTTAAGGCGCAGTGCGTGTTCATGCACCCAAATGATGCACACGTATAATAATGGTACAATACACTTATTTCTTTTTTTTGAAACTTTTTTGAAAAATGGGCTTTTTACACCACATAGCAGGAAAAAATTCCTGAGGGGCAACACAATTTGAGGGGGGAATTCCCCGCATTCCCCCCACCCTGGCTACGCGTCTGCTCAGGACCATTCCCCAGGGCCAGGACAACTTTCAGGACCACCAATGGGACGAGACCATAAAAGGCCAATTTTGACACAAGAACCAAAAATGCTCCTTCGTCGCATGTAAAATACATATGAGTACTCTCAGGCAGGTTGTACAAACACGGAAACTAGCCTGTAAAATGCATATGAGTGACGTTGAGGTTGTAAATTAAGGAAAACAAGTTGCAACGGCTTAACATATGAGCCTGTCCTACAACGAGGCTCATATTGGCGTATATATGTCATAATATAATTTGTCGAAATTTGACCTCCATATAAATAGCACGTAAAGCTTTTCATTACAAAATTGTCCTTCACACATCTTGTCGCTAAGACATTATACTGTGCATACGCATTATACGGCATACCACTGACTCAGAGCCATGTGGGGAAAGCGTTACGTATGTGAGAGTAGTGTGTCATAGTGTTCCGAGAATACAGTAGGTGTACTGTAGTGCTTCCGGAAATAGTAGGTGCCATGGTGTTTCGGTAAACATCAGCTTGCATATGTATGTACAGTTAAACTTGAGGTGTCGCAGTTCACTTCGTTCTGTCCATTTCTTTCAAGCCACAACGTTAACATGTTATGTCTATTCATTCGTTTTTTTCTTTAATATGATGACCTGATGATCTTTAAGAAGGCTGCACTGTGACGCCAATATGAGCCTCGTTGTAGGACAGGCTCATATGTTAAGCCGTTGCAACTTGTTTTCCTTAATTTACAACCTCAACGTCACTCATATGCATTTTACAGGCTAGTTTCCGTGTTTGTACAACCTGCCTGAGAGTACTCATATGTATTTTACATGCGACGAAGGAGCATTTTTGGTTCTTGTTTTCCATTCTTTTACATATGTATGCGCAAAAAAGAACCAACATAATATATTTCCGAACACCATGCGCAAGCAGATACTATTTTGACCACTTTTGGAAAATTTCATATTTGACCCAAAATCGCTTACGTCCCCACCCCACCCCACCACAGCACTCTACAGCCACTTTGAGCATGCAATTCTATGACAAAAGTTGCTCAGCTCACTTAGGGCTTTCATTTGGTACCAAATTTGACCACTTTGAAAAATTTCATTTTTGACCGAAAATCGCCTAAGTCCCCACCCCACCCCACCACAGCACCACTCTACAGCCACTTTGTGCATGCAATTCTATGACAAAAGTTGGGCACTTATTTAGATGGGGGGGCGATTTTTTCGCCTTGGTCCCCCCTTATGGTTCGAAAAAATTTTTTGTCTCCGATTTGACTGAGAAGTTGCCCTTAGGGTCAAGTGGAGCCAGCCCAGCAACATGGGTGCGTTGTACAGCAAAACGGACACCGGAAATGAGCTGGGCGCACCAGAAAACCCCTATAGAGAAAGTTTTGAGAGGCCAAGTAGAGCCTAGTATGGACCTCCACCAGGAAACGGTTGCCGACATGACCCTCCAGACGACAAAGTGGAACCAGCCCAGCAACTTGCGTCAGTCGGGCAGCAAAATTGATAGCGGGAATCAATTCTCCGTCCGCAAAAACCTTTGTATGCAAGATTTGAGGCTTCCAGGTCGCAAAATAAGCGAAAAAACTATGTTCAAAGTTGGACCCAAAATTCACCAACTTTGGCAGGCCAGTACCCAAAAATTACGCTCAGGGCCGGAAAATCATATAGCAATTGAACGACCCTGATATGTGTCCTATTCAGCCATATAGGCAGTATTGCCCCATATATAGCCCAGTCTGACTTATTACGGCGCCTTTGAAGCATACTTTTTGGCCGTTTTAGCGTTTTGGCCGACTTTGGCCCCCCGCCAAAAATTATTTCCGGCCCTGGGAGGCATAAAAACTAGCCTATCGGCTTATTTTTGTTGCGTACTCCAAGAATATATATGGTTTTCATAGGCAAAAATTTTTCTATCTGTTGTTATTAAAGCTACAAAACCCCCTTACCAGACGTCAAAGCGGAGAACCGGAAAAAAAACATCACTCTCGTAAGCGATTTTTGGCGCAACTTTTTAACGGAAAGTGGTACGGGGATGAAACTTCGCACACATATTAAACTCGACACGTACAATTTTTTGCGCACATAATCTGCGCAGGATCTGCGCAGGAATCTGCGCAGCTTCTGCGCAGCCTTGTTTTACACGGTCATTCGACCATTTTCACTCATATTATAGGGGTCGCTACCGCGACCCCTATGATAGGTGGTCCTGAAAAGTGGTCCTGGTTTTAGACCCCACCAAGAGATCAGTAAAAAAGCGCAAAAACTAGCAACTTAATTTTAAAAAGTTTGTTGGTGGTTTGTAACCGCAATAGATCAGCAAAAAGAGCAAAAACAGGGAAAAAGTTCTTACCGGTGGTGGTGAAAGAGTATCCACGTTCTGTCAGAATTTTCATGAGATAGTCCGTCAGGTCACGTCCAGCCAGATCCAATCGGAGGATGGCATGGGGAAGGGCATAGCCCTCGTAGATGGGGACTGTGTGAGACACACCGTCGCCAGAATCCAAGACAATACCCGTGGTTCGTCCAGACGCGTACAGAGACAGGACGGCTTGAATGGCAACGTACATCGCTGGTGTGTTGAAGGTCTCAAACATGATCTGAAACAGAACAGTAGAGTACAAATAAAAACCTGAATGGGACACAAGACTCATGAAAGTCCTCCAAACGAAATACAGCTCTCTCTCGACCACTCTTCGAAATTTTGGAGAATTCCCCTGTTCACAAATTGCAAGAACCTAGAACTAGGCCCCAGATTTGAGACGAAAAATGCCCAATTTTATCGGAGATGACTAAAACCAGGATCGGGTGTGAAAAACAGGATCCATTTCAGGATCGGCTTGAAACTTCAGGATCCGACCCAGTAGAATCTTGAGGTCAGAATCGGGTTTCTAAAACCAGGATCCTTTTCAGGATCGGCTGAGGAGTGGAACCAAAGTTCACGATTGGGTGTAAAACAGGACCAACTTCAGGATCCACCCCCGCTAAAGAACTGAGTATCCACTGATACGCCGGATCCCGAATCTTGAAGTCAGCGTAGCTTTTGCAGGGGGGCGTCCTCCCCGAAATCCCCCCCCCCCCCCCCAAAGAGCAAATTTTCAAAAATTTTCCGCCTACGCCGGAGAGTGAGAGAACAAAAAAGGCATTTTTAGCCGAATCTAGGCACTCTTGACGACTTCTTGCGTTTCTACCAGCAAGACACGCCAAAAATAGCACCTGCGTTTTTACCAGCAAGACACGCCAAAAATAGCAATTTTTAGCTCATTCTTGAAAAAAGACTCAAATATATATACCCTGCTAAGCGATCAAGATACTTTCACTTAACCTTACAGAAAGAAACCATCTAAAAACATACGTATATATATACTCGCACGAAAACAGGGCAAACTGACCTGAGTCATCTTTTCCCGGTTGGCTTTGGGATTGAGGGGAGCCTCGGTGAGGAGAACTGGATGCTCCTCGGGGGCCACACGGAGTTCATTGTAGAAAGTGTGATGCCAGATCTTCTCCATGTCGTCCCAGTTCGTCACAATTCCGTGCTCAATCGGATATTTCAGGGTCAGGATACCACGCTTGCTCTGAGCCTCATCCCCAACATAGGAATCCTTCTGGCCCATACCAACCATCACACCCTGAAATATGAAAATCTCTTGATATTTAAATTTAAAAAAATATTTACAAAATATAAATACGGATACATAAATATACACCAGGAATAGTTGGCACTTTGAAGGATGGGTCGGACAAAAATTTTGCCTTGATTCTATCTCCGTTTCAGGGTTTCACAAATTAACGTTAGGAAAATGAAGTAAACGCTAGTTAGCAGGCGGATCCATGAAGGATAAAAGCATATCGAATAGCAGAATAGATCGACCCTCTACCGATTTTTGAAATAAGCGGTGCTTATCTGAGGGACAATTTTCTTAGCCAAATTGGATGAACGAACACTTTTCAATTCCAAAGGAGGAGACGTCATCCGCATAGGTGTAATTGGGGGGGGGTAACCCCACCCCCACCCATTTTTCCAACCCCCCCAGGAATTTTTTTGGGGGCCCCCGGTCCCCCCCCCCCAACTGGGGGGGGGGGGCGGGTAGTTGCGTCGAAGGCGCGCAAATTGGCCAAATATTTGGCATTTTTAGGGCAAATTTAGCAAAATTTTAAAAGTCCAATTTTTTGGCTTAACGTGTTTATTATCGCGAGAAATACGAGTTTATAACGGTTTTATGGACTTCTAGACTCAATATTGACCTTATTCTGGACTCAGAAACATGTTGGCAATCAAGTTTTCGAGTTTAAAAACACTGTCTAATGTTAAAATGACTTAATGATATCATGTTTTTCGGCATTAGCAATAGCTGAAAATGCGATTTCTGGCATAAAAATAGAAAACTTTTTTGGGGAGATTTGGGGGGTCCTGGGGGGGGGTTGGGCGGGTCTAAAAAGGGGGCCCCCCAAAATTCCGGGGGAGGGCACCCCCAACCAAGGCCGCACCCAGGGGGGGGGTTCAAGGGGTCTAGACCCCCACCCCTTTTGGGATGACGAAATGGAAAATTTTTGCTATTTTTATGGCAAAAACAGCTATTTTTAAAAAATTTTCGCGCCTTCGGCGCGATAATTTAGAAATTAACGTCCAATGTACTGTTTTTGGGCAAAAATGCAAAAGTTTTTCAAGTTCTGGGGGGCTCCGCCCCCCAGACCCCCCGTTGCGTTTCACCTTGCCCCCCCCCCTTTTCAAAATCCTGGGTGCGGGCCTGCCCCCAACCCAAATCCCCGTTACACCTATCCGTTGTGACGTCGACCAGGCTTTGAGACTCCTTCTGGCAACTTGGTTGAGTTGTTTTTGACCAACCTTACGGTGCCAGTTTCCTGACTAACACTTTGCACCTTCGGGTGATGATCATCACATTCTGATGTCTAATAATGCAGCAAACAACAACAACAACAACAACAACAAAAGGGAAGTCGCGGTAAAATTTATATTTTTCATTAATTTTTATTTTATTCATAAATTTCCATCCCAATAAGTTCTTAAGTCTGTACGTATCAGATGTTATCAGAATCAGACCAGACCTAATTCGAAAACGGACCCGAAAGTAATTAAATTACTACACCGCAATCCGACGAAGAAGGGGTACGCAGGTAGATCAGAGCAAAGAACAAAGAAAGGGGACCAACCTGATGTCTGGGTCGACCGACAATGGAAGGAAAGACAGCTCTCGGGGCGTCGTCCCCGGCGAATCCAGCCTTGCACATTCCGGAGCCATTGTCAATAACCAATGCAGCAACGTCTTCGTCCATAGCTATTTATTGGAACTGAAAAATGAAGTGAAAAATTATTATTAAATCTGAAAAGATGCCGGATAAAATCAAAAGTATAGGATTTTAAATGGGTTCCCTTCCCGTTTTTACTTCGATAAAAAAACTGAAAATTATAGAAACAACAGCTAAATGCTCGGCCAAACCCTTGCGTTATCCTCACCTGAAATTGAGATATCAAAAGAATCAGCTAAACGCGAATAGCAGGCAGGCAGTAGTGTCACACCACAAGAGTACTCAGCTAACAATAGATTGGGAGTGGATTAAATCTCGACAAACTATTTGTACAACAGCTCATTCAAACGTCAACTTAAAAACCCTTTGCCTCCTGCGTCATTCAAAAACATTATTCACCAATACAGTCGTTTAATTTATGACTGATCATTCCAGTAAAACTGTATCAAAAACATTTTATAACACAGGCAAACTAAACTTACTTGAAAGAATTTGATTCAGAGAAAAAAGTATCGAGCGAGCGAAATAGAGAGAGCTATAAAGCAACCAGCCTAGACTGCCCTTGAAGTATCAAATGACACGAAAGCAAACACGAACACGAGCTATAGCAGCAAATTCTGGGAATTATCAAGTCTCCATATATGGGTCCATGTATATGCGGAGTCACGTGAGCTCTAATCTGATTGGCTGGCTGGCAACTCAGCTAGTCCCTGATTGGCTTCCAGTCACATGGGAAATAGTTTGATTGGTTGCTGGAAATTTGAGCCAATCCAGTTGCACTGAGTCAGTCGCTTTTCCAAGAAATAGCTCCCCGTTTCAGCGAACACAGACATGACTGGGAGATTGTTTGTTCAAACTATTTCTGACGCAGACTACACAGGATAGATGGATATGTGGAAAAGGATGCATAACTTATATGCGTACATATATATGTAATACAGTCATTCCACTATATGAATGTGTGTGCAAAATCTCGGAGAGTGAATGTGTTTGTGTTTGAAAAGATGAATTTAACTGATAGCAAATTCCTTGGGCCATAAATGTTTGGAGAGTGATGACTGGGTTGGAAAATGTTGTGATAAAGTGTATGAACTTTGCTGTTGTGTAAAGTTTTGCATTTTGTGGGTGTGGATGCGTGCGTGCGATGTGTGATTATTATGGGGGCCCAGGAAACTTGAGATGTTTGAAAAGGCCGGCAGGTGCAGTCAGTTAGTGCAGAAAACGTTCGTTTTGACAGATAACGAATTCCCTGCGAACGTCGTAAAAACGCCTGTTTCCGTTGCAGGGGCTTAGCGAGCGAACTGTTACATACGGTGGGAACTTTGGGACATGGTGCAAATATTCGTAGAAAAGTATAATAATTAGGTTTAATCTATTTCGACAGCATATTCAGATTCAGTGAAATGTGTAGCAAATGAAGTGGATTTAACAGATTCTTTTCCACGTATGGGACTACCACAGTCAGGTCAGGTAAGGAGCAAGTCTCCCAGGATTAATTCCAAGTCGGGTTTCGTAAACACGGTATAAAAAGCGGAAACGGAAAGCGGGTCTAAAAGGCGGAAACGGAATCGGAGTCCAAAAGGAGTAAGGGGCCAGTACAAAAGGCGGTCTGGAACGGAAGCGGACTGGAGGTATAATAAGAGGACTGAAAAAGCGGACTCGTGGTATAAAATGCGGACTATATGCGGAATAACGGTATTATAAGCGGACTTGACTTATTATGGGGGGATCCCTTTTTGGATCCTTTTTTCGACTTTCTCCGATCTCGCTGATTTTCACATATTTTATTGTCCAAATGGTATATTTTAACGGGTTTTTAAAATTATAGACGTAAGTTTTAGGGTTGTCAAGTAATTTCACCTCAAAGTTGAGAATCCATGTGTTAAACATAGGAAATTTAAAAAGTTGTCATTTTTTCCCGTGCGCCAAACAAATCTCCCGACAAACGTTCATGAATCTGGACAAATTATAAATCAAAATAACGCTAAAATGTTAAACTGCGCTACCCTGGAATTAGAATTTTAATTTAGGCCTTTAAAGTTTTTTAATTAATTTTAATTTAATTTAATTTTAATCATCATACTCGAAAATGGTTGCCCGTGAAAGGCCAGTTGGGTGGGACAAGAAATTAGTAATCGAAGCAGGCACAGAAAGCTGTCAACAAAGAAACACTTGATTGGTGATAACTGAAAAGCAGTCTGGATTCTGGAATATGTATATATTGGTAATCGTAAAGATGAGAAATGAGAGAAATGTTATAGCTTACAGACAGTTTTGTGAGTTAGAGTTAATTTACTCTATAATCAATTATTTGTATAGAACATAAAATTAAATATTGGGATCAAGTAAACAATCCCCCAAATTCCCAAGCATCTCCCCCCAACGCTTTATCTCCCTCAAAACTTGACCCAATTGGTTAAAACTTTGGGTGGGTGCATTCCACCTCATGTCTGACTGGTTGGTAACAAAATCTTAAAATTTTAAAAATTTTAAATTTTAAGTTTTTTAAAAGGGGGACCAAGGGGAACTAAATAATTTCGTCTCCCATTTTGCTGAAAAGTTGTATATAGGTGGTTCCAGGGTCGCAGAACACGAATCTGGAATCCATTTTGCGATTAACCTTTTCGTTAGTTCACTATAAGCTTGCATGTTAAGCTTAATTCTTTAGCTCACTCTGAACAAACGAAAAATTGAATCAAAAAATGGATTCCAGATTCGTGTTCTGCCTCTGCGACCCTCGAAACCCATACATACAACTTTTCAGCAAAATCGGAGACAAAAATTTTTTGGTTACCCTTGGCCTAGAGTTGGGACCGGTTCCAATTTTCAAAACCGGTTCCGGTTCTGGTTCTAGGGTACCGGTTCCGGTTCCGGTTCCGGTTCCGGTTCTAGCTGCCGGTTCCCGGTTCCAAGTACAAAATTTGTGATTACAAGTTTAGCATTATTTAACATTTGGTGCAAGTCCCTTACAAGGCCTATACAATGAAAATGACAAAGCAATGCTGCATAACAATTGGAATAAAACGATAATAAACAAATTGGTCAAAGTTCTTTGTAATTAATTTCTGAAATAAGGTTTTTCACTATTTTGAACTTTATTCTTCATAATAGGTCTATTGTTATTGTATGCACAGCATATAGTAAATGCGCCCAATCTGCGTCATACCCCAAAGTGCGTCAGTGAGTCATTTGAACTTGTCTCATGTGCCACATACTAAGAGATGATCCACAATTTTTATATTTCTGAGTAGGCCTATTCAAGCTGTATACAGTGATGTAAAAATTATTTATCAAAAATTTGTTGATAATATACTGAGCTACAGAAGTCAATGGTCCTTCAATAAAATTCGCGTGTCCGTCAATTTTTAAGCAATGTCCCAAACTCGATCTTCTGCGCCTAAAATCCTTACTATTTAAAAACGCCTAATGTGAAATTATTCGTTGGAATCTGCTGATTCCAAAAATATAAACAATTCCCGATTTCATCTTACTAGAACTGAGAAATTCCGATTTTACTCAAACCGGTGAACAGTACCCAAAGTGCGTCACCCTAAATTAAGTTTTTGTGTTCCTATCCCTAATGTGCGTTTGTATCTTTTACATGTAAATTTGCTTCAAATAAAGAATACTGATTCCATAACTTAATTTAATAAAAAAACAAGCACTCAGACATATTCTTACAAATAATTCTGAGCAATTTAATACCAAATTTATTGTTTTTAGACATTTTATTTTTTACCCAAATTTGTTGTTTCGTGCTTTAAATCGCAAAATTACATTTTGTAAATTGTTAAAGCTTCATTTGCAACTCAAGTTCGCTTAAAATAACATTACAGTCTCATTTTCACAAATTTTTCTATGATCACAGAATTTGTTGATTTTTATATATATTGTTTATATACAAGCCAACTACTTTATAAAAAATTTTCATAGCGTAAAATTGTAGGAAACGGGGGATACAGCGTTTTAAAAGTTGGTTTTCTAATGCAAATCATAGGAACTTCGAAATGACGCACTTTAGGACATGCCCGACGCACTTTAGGCACAAAAGCTTTGCCAACGAAAAACTGCATTTTTTCGCAAATAAAGAGCTATAAGTGACGATATATTTTGCCTAATATTGTGAAATTTTAAAGAAATGTAGAAATAGATGTGTTTGAGGCTTTGACAAAGTTTCATTTTAAAAAGTTTAGTCATTCAAAAGTTATAGTTTGCTCAAGTGAACGTACTTTATGCGTGGACAAAAAGGTGACGCACATTGGGCGCATCTACTATACATAAAAACCTGTCTTTACTTTTCTCGAGCAAACTGTTTCGATAATCAACGGCGCGATGATACTGGGTATGTAAAGAGAGACGGCTCCTTGTGAACAGAGTCTTGAAGACAGCAAAACGTGCTGAGAATTGATATATACTGGAGGTAAAGTTTCTTATTTCTTTGAAAAGACAGACTGCCTCTCAAAAAGCAAATAATTTCCAAAAAATTAAATGCCATTTAAAGTATGGCTTATGCCTTATGCCTTATTTAAAAGTTGAAAGCCATATCGGAAAGAGGAACATGTAGATACGGTTATGTTTATCGAAGGAATATATGTACAGCTGCTTGATTCAAAAGTAGCCAACAGATTACTTCTACAATCCACAGACGGCTCGTTGCCTGAACTTTGATAGACTTTCGTGACGACGAAGTATATAGCTTTAAAATAAGAAAATAAGTACTCCATTTTCAAAGTTTTCAGCTCCTATAAAATTTGTTTTATCATAATATTGCTTTCATCTTACGCATTGACAACACCACCTTCTATTTACCAATTTTTTGAGAAGATATACCCAAAGGTGCGTGTCTAGTTTCCAGCTACATCCCTACGGGCTCTAACCTTTCCTTTAAAGAGCTTAATCTTCAAATATGTGTTAAAATATGTGTCTTCAAGTATGCTTGTTAAAGTTTTCATTCTGCGCTTTTATCGCTCACGTCTGAACGAAAATGTCCGCCTTTCTTCAATTAACTATTGGAATTTTAGACAGGAAAATTTTAAAAATTCGCTAAAATGAATTTAGAAACTTACAAAACTGCATTTTGTAACACACAAAATAACTTGACAAAATGTGAAAAATTAGAAGCCGAAAACAAAAAACTGCGAACTACCAGAATACAGGATGTCGAAATTTTCCCGTACAATAACTAATAAGACAATACATGTTCCTTATTTTTCAAGCCTGTTATAATTTCATTTTTAACTAAGGAGAAGGGATAATATCACTAATGTTGATTCAAATAAAGTTTTTAAATTTATCTTAATACCAACCCTCAGCTTCTGCGAAAGCTGATACGTGTTTTAATCAACCGAAAGAGGAAGAAGGAAGTTTGCCTCACCTTCAGTGGAAGCTGAAGCTGTTCCGTTTCCAGTTTAGGCTCAATTTATTCTATGTAGTTTCAGCTTCAACGTCAATGCCAATAATTGTAGCTTCATTTAACTTTAAGTGCTCTTAATTTGTACTATCAGTTACATCTTTCGATTTCAGGTCTAAGTTTGTTTAGTATTAGCTCAAACTAGATTTTTTAGTTTCAACTTCAGTCATTAATATGAAAAAAGCAATATGAATAGCGACTCTGAAATAGCAACTACAAAATCCAGCTTTTGCAAATTTTAGACTCTTTCAAAAAATTAGTTCAAGTCCAATTTTTAAGCTTGGAACCGGCCGGTTCCAAATCCTTCCGGTTCCGGTTCCGGTTCCGGTTCTAAAAATCCTTCCGGTTCGGTTCCGGTTCCGGTTCCGGTTCCGGTTCCAACCGGTTCTAATGGAACCGGTCCCAACTCTACCTTGGCCCCCCCGGCCACCCCCCCCCCCCCTTAAAAACGTAAAAATTTAAAATTTTTTAAAATGGTAAAGTTTTGTTACCAATTAATCAGACATGAGTAGGAATGCACCCATACAAAATTTTAGCATCACAAAGTTAGCATCAAGCAAACTAGCTCCCCCCCCAAATTGAGGCTAATGGGAGATTGTTTACTTGATCCAAATTTGTTTTAGGGTAAGTTTTCTAATCCTTAAACTATCCGTAATTCTGCTTCCTAAATAGCATTTTAGATTTATTTTCCGCTTGATACTCCTATCAAGACATTTTTTCCACCTTTTAAACCCGATTTCCATTTCCGCATCCACTTTTTAAACCTTTTTTCCGCTTCATTTGCGTTTCTTGTAAGCTGATTCCGTTTTTGCTTCATAAACTGGCCCAAAAAATGGTTTTAATGACCTTTAAATGCCATTGGTTGTTTTGATTTGAGTCCGCTTTTTGTAGTATGTCAGCTTTTCCCCGATTAGCCAATCAATGCAGTCCACATTTTATACCATTCTCTGAGAGTCCTAATTCGTTTTTTATACTTTTATTTCGTTTATTTCGTTTATTAATTTCGTTTTTTATACTTTATACAAGTCCGCTTTTTATACCCTTTTGCTCAGTCCGTTTCCAGTCCTTTTCCGCTGTTTGTATTGGCCCATAACAAGTGGAAACTGGGCAAACATGTGATTAAATAGATAGAATTACGGTCTACACCTATGTATGTAGTATATGGAGTCAAATAACAAATACGAAAAGCTAAATCCTATATCTTGAAATAATGCTATGATAATTGAATAAACAAGTAAATAATTATTAAGTAAAATCGTTACTGAAAATGAGAAAACTGGCAGCCTGCATTTTCAGGATCACAAATAAATATATATGCACATTTCCGATTGTGTTTCAGTTACTACCAATTCGGCCTCGTCGACAGTTTTCAGGGTCTGTTTCAGTGTTTCGTTGCTAACCATCCCAACCTTTCTAGTTTCAAGGGCAACCATTTCCAATTCCGGGTAAATCACAAAATCGAACTCGAATCGAATAGTTGCTCTGTGTATGTCCAAAGTAATTTTTACCAGTAAACTGTAGTCGGACTTAGGTAAAAGCTAAAATGAACGAAGTTTTGAAATGGTTGCCGTTAAAAGGCCAGTTGGGATAATCTTCCCATTACGGATATATTCGACTTAACTCGTTCATGGACATGGACTGATCTTATATCCCGCAATAATTTTTTAAATACGAAGAAATTAAAATTTTCCAATTACATTTTATTGACATTTCTTTTGATTGGTCTTATATGTTTAATAAAATTATTTAATTTAATTAATTTATCCCTATCCATTAAACGTCCAAAAATTTGTTAATTATGGACAGGTTTCTCCGGATATTTTTCAAGTTATTAATTATTATACATTCGTTTTATATCGTTTTCAATTTCATTTAATCAAATTAAAGCACTGCGAGTTTCGTATAATCTTTTCAGAATGACAGCGAAATAAGGCTTTTCGTTGGATGCGCGAATTGTAACACATCAAGCGAGAGAATTGTGTGAAAATACTAAACGTCTCGCTTCCGCATTTAGACCATTTTTCCGTGTCCGCGTTTTAGACATATTTTGGACTCCGCTTTTTAGACTAAATTCCGTTTCACATTTTAGACAGTGTTTCCGCTTTTATTGCCGCTTTTTAGACCCCATTTCCACTTTCATTTCCGTTTCGCTTCTGCTTTTTAGACAGACAAGTTTGTAAATGCCATTGGGAACTAGGATCAGTCGGCCCTGAGTTCCTCCTTTTGGATCGATGTTGATTTGAAATTTGAATAATATTGAGTTGAAGCTGATCGCTCTGAATTGTGAGGATTGGGATTTTCAGGAACTTCACAATTCTCTCACTAGATTTACTTTCGTTGTTTGTTTGATTGGTTTAACTATATATTTGGCTTCAGGTTTTTTGATTAAATCCGTTTTCATCAAATTACGTCTTTCTGTTTTCATTTCATTTCTTTTTGATCTATTTTGGATTTCGCTTCCATTTTCACTAGAAAGGATCGATCTAAAAAGCGGAAAATGGGTTTAAAAAGCGGAAATGAAAGCAGAACAATGTTTAAAAAGCCGAATCGGAAAGTCGGAAACTGAAAGCGAGTATAAAAGGCGGGAACGGAACCAGGGTCTAAACACAGTCGCAAGCTGGCTACCCCGGAAGCGAAAACTAGGTACAAAATGTAATTTAGGAGAGACGGTGCTACGGTTTAGCTGCGGATTCGAAAAGCAAACATAAATTTTACTATATATTTTATATCTTCATTTCTGACTTAACTGTGAAGTCCTTCACAGTTAATAAAATAATATAGGCTAATTTAATAATTCAACTAGGTACCTAACCTATCCTAACCGATCCGCTGTTTCCCACTATTTTAAGGGGGGTAGGGGCTACGAAATTAACCAATAGTTACATAGATGTTGGAAAAGCTAGCTAGTCTTTTGCCGCATTACAGTATTAGGTTTGATGCAAAATAGTTTAAAGTTTCAAAAAGATCTCTACACTGCGTAGCGTCCTGCGGAGCCTCCGCAACTTCATGTTGTCGGTCTTAAACTCGTCATGGCCTCGCCAGCTTGCCACAAAGCGTTCAATTTCCAATGTCTCTCCAACTTTCAAGGCTACACACTGAGCTTGACTTGGCCTTCCACGTGTCCCGGAAGTATACCATAAAAATTGGTGAAATTTGCATTGTGAACAAATAAAAAATCAAATAGAAAACTTTCTCCTTCGTTTTAAGCACAAACTGCCCCCAATTGTTTTCGCTTCTGTTTCCGTTTTTTCTCGATTACCCCTCGCAAAATCGAAGACAAAGATTTTTCGGTTTCCCTTGGTCTCACCTTATAAATCGAAAAATTTTACAAGAGTTGAACCGAGCGTAGTCGAAAACATACACTTACAAAATTTTAGCTCATTGGTCATGTGTTAAGGAATACCTAGCGGGAATTGCTTGTGGGATAACCGTGATAACCGGATAACAGTGTTAACCGTGATCCTAGTCTCTCCGCCTCGACTGCAAACTACGGAGAACCCCACTTACAGGTTAGGAGTCACCATGTGTGTTTTTCTGTGGTTGGGCATGGGGCCTGGCCCTGACTAAATAATAACACCAAAACTTTCAGATTTGAAGGTGGTGGTAACGTTTTCCGTAGTTACTTTCAAAAAATTTCATGAGTTGCTCAATTTATGAACTTAGCAAATGATAATCATTGAAATGAGGACATTGTGATGTAGTCAAACTCTATGCAACTACCTTCTACATCGAGTCATATACACTATATACATATGTACGTAAACCATTTTAAAACAACCATTTCATTTTCATAAATCCGTGCGATTTGATCAAACTTTACTGTAGACGACGCTGAAGTTTGGGCGGAGTCTTGCATTATTTTTCGATTCTTCAATTGAGAATTACACAAGTTTGTGAAAGTTTCAACAAAAACCAAGAAAAATGACTCGCCGTAATAGTGCGGAAAATGTTTCTGTTTTGGATCTGATCAACTACGTTCTCAACTCTCGAGTACGGCTGCTCATAAAGAAGATATATAAGTTTAACTCTTTGAATTTTGAATAATTTTTTAGTAAAGAAAGTTGACGTCACTGATACTTATTTGCAGAGTTTTGGCTAATCCAATTTTCATTAGCTGTATCTAAACCTGTTGGATATATACTGTCATTTAAAAACTGTCAGTTTGGTTTGCATTTGAGGTAAAAGCAGTTTGTGGAACTCTTCTCAAAATATAAACACGGAGGATAAATGTAAACATGGAGGAAAATGTAAAACATGGAGAAAATTTCTCAGTGCAAAATGTAGAAGCCTACGAACGGGAACGGATGGTATCTTAATACAAGGAAACTCAGATGAGTTAAATTTATTTTTTACTCATAATTTTCGAAGATACTGTGAAGGCAAATAGCTGACCAGGAAGAGTCTATTGTTGAGAAGATGTCTGCATTTGAGTCAAAGCTATTTGCTATTAATCCTTAAAGCTAATTAAAGAATCTATAAAATTCTTCTAGATTTCTAAATTCTGTGTTTAGTGTACTTCTTCTTTCTTGAGCAGGAGAACCTTTGAAGAATGCACGACATGGGGGCACTTCAAATAGTAGTACAACATACATCTTAAGTCTCGGAAGTTCTATTTTGGGCGAGGTTCATGCTTTTGGGGCGAACGAACGCATCTGGCCTGAGGGTGACTGCGGTCTCTTCACTTCGAGGGACCAACAACCGCACGTCATTCTGGCTTGGGTGTCATGTTTTCTATCCGTAACCTTCGTCTCTCGGCCTCATGTCCGTTTTCACTGGACTGCGGAGAGCAACATTTTAAGGGCCTCTATGATACAGAGTTGTATGCGGGCCGCGGGTACCCGCGGGTACCCGCGGGTACCCGCGGGGCGGGGCGGGGCGGGCCGAATTTTACTACCCGCGCGGGCCGCGCGGGCCGATGCGGGCCGATTTTGGCTACTTTCCTGGGCTAATTTTGCTTTCTAGAAATTCCATACATACCAAATCATATACAAAAGGAGGCAATATTTCAGAATTTTAAACATTACTTGACTTCGTTATGCCATTGGATACCTTCAGCATGCACTACATACTCAGTTAGCATTATCAGCGTATCGAGTAATAACCTGTAGCTGTTGAGTAAAACATATAAAGACTAAAGACTTTAATTCATTTAAGGTGCTGGTAACCTTTAGTGCACTGCATTTGTGGTGATTTTTTAAAACGCTGTAACTTTCACAATTTTGGGAGTTGGAAAAAGTTCTATACATCGTTTTAAAGCTTGGAATCTGTACATTCAGGTGAGCTTACGGAACTAGCAAAGTTAACAAAAAATTTTCAGACATGCTGACGTCTGGCAGCTTCCCGGCACGGATACTGGATTTTTCAGACCTGATTGAAGTACAGGCCTCAAGCTTAACGGGAAGAAATGTTATATAAGATCCTGAATTATTGAGCAAACATTTTTGAACATCGATTTTTCAAAAATGTAGAATTAGATAAAAGCCCTGTTCGTGCCATGATATGAAGGATATATGGGCTGAAGGACGTTTTTTAGATTTGGCTCTGCCTGCAGGTCTTCATTGTCGAGAAAATCCGCCAAATGCGCATTGAGTTTTCTTGCTACTCATTATGTTCTAGCCAAAACCAAGAAACATATCCCTCCGCAAAAGTTCGAATTTTCACTCTGCCAAAAATCTCCGGAATCCGCCGAGTAGTTTTTTAGAAATCGACGTTAAAAACAAAATAATCGCAGTTTTGCCAAAATTGTTTTTCGGCCAAATCTCCAGTATAAAGCAATCAACTCCTCCTAATAAACATTCATAAATGTAAACTAGACTGTGTATCGATTGGATATACATGAATCAAAATTGTCCGCTAAGATTTGGTAGTATTTTTGAAAAAGCTGATTTCTTCGAAAATGACAATTTTTTGACCCTAAAAATTGTTTTTTGATTATACTGACTTAACCACTGGAGATAGCTCGTAGGTTGTAAAGGCAAAAATGTTCATTTCGGTGTCCTCTTTTCAGCCATAACAACCAATCCGATGTATCAACTACTTACTGAGAGAATAGTGGCAAAAACCTAAAGTTTCCATCTTTTCCCTAAAAATGCGTGACTGGTCCGAGAATGGTAAAGAGCACCAAAATAACATAGTTGGAAAGTTTCAGCTATTTAAGTAAAGGATTAAAGCCATATGGGTCAAAAATATCCGAAAGAAAACCACTAAACCAGTACCTTAAGGTCACTTACAGCCGAGTGAAGTTCCACAGCATACGGCGTTATGGGGAAACTGTGTGTGTTTGCTGCAGCTGCGGCGCCGCCGCTTTCAAAACCAATTTTCATTTTTCGTACAATTAATAGCTGGTTAGTTAAGCTCGTTAAGGTGCTGAAAGAAACTCGCTCTCAAGGATATATGCGACAAACATTTGAAAAAATGAGCAAAATCCCCGCGAAAAATTTTTTATGGCGTACCCTTTTAGTTAAGGGAAGCTAAGCTTTAGTTACCACTTTAAGAACAGTAAAGTGGTAGACAACAAAGTTCAAATCAAACGAACAGAAAAATTTGCCGGATCCGGAAGTATCTTTGAAAATACATCAGTTTTGGTGCTCAGGTACTACATAGGAAGCAGTTTTTACGTGCGGGTACCTGCGGGCCGGATTTCGCGTGTGCGGGCTGCGGGCCGGAGTGTTGCGGGCCGCGGTCATAAGGTGCGGGCTGCGGGCCGGGCGCGGGCCGGAAAAATCGGCCCGCATACAACTCTGCTATGATATGCTAAGCCCGGACTAAAAATGTTTCTGTGAAATAGTTCATTATTTTAAGAAATTTTACGTATTCAACAATTTCAATATTATTCCATGCAGTTGTACATTTTGTGGTGTCGCAATAATAAACTAAAATCGGTATGTAGAATGTGTTTGACAAATAGGTTTTTTCAACAAGCCAACACGGATCAGATAGGATCGGCAAATGTTTGTATATATACTGGATAAGATCGGTTATTTTTTTACTTCCGATCCGATGCGGTGCAATCCCAAATTTTCGATTTTTCGCACTTTTTGGCCCAAAATTGCTGAGCGGGGAAGTGACTACCAACATCTTAAAATCTGGGGGCATCAACATTTGTCGTTTTGGTGGGGGAGGTCCCCCACACACCTATGCTCGACAGTGACCTTACTTCGGACTTAGAAACAAGTTTGCGTTAAGGTTTTTAGTCTAAAACCGATACTTACCTAATGTTAAAACTATTTCAGTATTTTCGGAATTAAAAAACTGCTGAAAATCTGCTTCTTGGCATAAAACTCGAAAAAGCTCCGCGGCAACTGTTTTTAAGCAAACATTTACCTATTTTGCAATAAATTCAGCTCTGGCTTAGCTTTGTGTATTTTTGCATGGATCATGTTCTACTTCAGGGGCAAAACAAACTTATGAGTTCAAATGACAGCTACAACAGCCTTGTCGTATTAGACTGAGAGTTGAGACTTGAATGAGACTGCTATAGCTAAGGATTGTCTGAATATATATTGGTTTACACTTTGCTTGTTAGAGCAAAACTGGAAAAGATCTAATTTTCAATTTGCACATACAATTTCGTAAGGTTAGAGCTAGAGATGAGGAGAATATCGGCCAGTCGGCCGGGCCGATCTCCATTGGTTAGCGAGCCGGGCCGGGCCGGGCGAGAAACCTTTTAACTGCGAGTCGTAGCGGGCCGGATCCACTCTAGAAAATGTTGTAAAATCACAAAAATTAGCTACACATTTACTGATTCTGGATATTTAATGGCAAAATTTAACATTTCGTAGCACAATTTAGCCTCTTTATCTTGCATTGAAGCCGTTGAAATAATATTGCTAGTAGTATTTTGGAATTTTTCTTTTTTCGAATCGGGCCGGGCCGAAAAATTTTGCCAGTGGGCCTGGCCGGGTCCGGTCGAGCAAAATTTTAAAGCGGGCCGGGCCGAAAAAATTCGGGGGTCTTATCACGATTACCCCCACCAGGGTTTTTTGGTTTTCGGATTTGCGTCAACCTTGCGTCCCGCTAAGTTTAAGTTGCGTCTGGTTAAGAAATTTTGCGTCCAGGTAGAAGTTTTGTTTTATCGTGTTTTCAGTGCAAAAAATTGTTTTATTCATAATATTTTGATGATTTCTTTAGTGTAACACTGTTTACACAATTTAGAAAGTTGACTGCTTAAAATGCATGATTACAGGGGTACCTATAGGATATAGATGCAGGGAATGTACACGGCGGGGGGTCTGAGGGGCAGAGCCCCCCAGAAGTTGAAGAAATTTTTGCAATTCCAGAATAATCCGAGTTGGGACCGGTTCCGATTTTCAAAACCGGTTCCGGTTCCGGTTCTAGGGTACCGGTTCCGGTTCCGGTTCTAGCTACCGGTTCCCGGTTCCAAGTACAAGATTTGTAGTTATAAGTTTAACATTATTTAACATGTGGTGCAAGTCCCTTACAAGGCCTATACAATGAAAATGACAAAACGATGCTACAGAACGATTGGAATAAAACTATAATATAATAAACAAGTTGGTTAAATTTTTTTGTAATTAATTTCTGAAATAAGGTTTATCACTATTTTGAACTTGCTTCATTATGTCTATTGTTATTATATGCACAGCATACAAAATACTTGTCTTTACTTTTGTCGAGCAAACTGTTTCGATAATCAACGGCGCGATGATACTGGGTATGTAAAGAGAGGCGGCTTCTTGTGAGTCTTGAAAACAGCAAAACGTGCTGAGAATTAATATATACTGGATTTAAAGTTTCTTATTTCTTTGAAAAGACAGTGCCTCTCAAAAAGCAAATGGTTTCCGGAAAATTAAATGCCGTTAAAATATCTAAAAGATGAAAGCTATATCGGAAAGAGGAACATGTATTACTGTTACATTTAACGAAGCAATATATGTACAGCTGCTTGATTCAAAATTAGCCAACAGATTACTTCTACAATCCACAGACACCTCGTTACCTGAACTTTGATAGACTTTCGTGACGACGAAGTATATAGCTTTAAAATAAGAAAATAAGTACTCCATTTTCAAAGTTTTCAGCTCCTATAAAATTTGTTTTATCATAATATTGTTGCTTTTATCTTACGCTTTGACAACACCACCTTCGAACCAATTTTTTGAGAACATGTACCAAAAGGTATCTAGTTTCCAACTACATCCCTACAGGCTCTAACCTATTCTTTAATGAGCTTAATCTTCAAATATGTGTTTTAAAATATGTGTCTTCAAATATGCTTGTTAAAGTTTTATTCTGCGCTTTTGTCGCTCACGTCCGAATGAAAATGTCCGCCTTACTTCAATTAACAATTGGAATTTTAGACTAGAAAATTTTAAAAATTCGTTAAAATGAATTTAGAAACTTACAAAACTGCATTTTGTAATCCACACAAAATAACTTAAAAAAATTTGAAAAATTAGAAGCCGAAAACAAAAAATTGCGAACTTCCAGAATAAAGGATGTCGAAATTTTTGCTTACAATAAAACAATACATGTTCCTAATTTTTCAAACCTGTTATAATTTCATTTTTAACTGAGGAGAAGGGATAATAAAATGTTGATTCAAATAAACATTTTAAATGTATCTTAATACGGCCCAACTGAACAATCCTACGTGGACAAGTTGCGGGACAAGCTCAAGAACGTATAGCAACAACTGAACAATCCTACGTGGACAAGTTGCGGGACAAGCTCAAGAACGTATAGCAAGTATAGGATCAAATCTGAATCTAAATTTATCGCAATTTATTTACGCCAGGATCAAATCTGAATCTAAATTTATCGCAATTTATTTACGCCAAGTTAAACAGTGGCAACCTTGCATAAAGAAGAATTTATTATTGGATGTTGGCACCATGGATATTGTACTGAGGTTGGAAGAGGTTGGTTTTGTTTGAGGAAGTGGCCCGGTTTGATGCTTTTTGAGGAGTTCGGGGGGGGGCTCCCTGGTTAATCTTTCTAACAAAAGTAAAATAAATTATTCGAGTTAATAAGATAAATGCAAACAAAAAAGCAGACGAAGCAAGATATCACCCTATGCTTTTGTTTGAGCAGTCGTAATTGCTTGCTCACAATGTCTTCAAAGCAAAGAAAAGTCTGTGTTTCTGAAAGAAATGCCATTTTCGCTTACGCCAAAAGTTTCGCCTTGTGCTTTCCCTGGGGGGAGGCCCTGGGTAGTATTTGGAAAGAAATCCAAGCATATGCTGCGGCACTTGAAACGTCCGCAGAAATGGTAGCAGCTGGTTTACTTCTCCTTGTTTCTGGTATACTTTCACCTTTGATGCAAGTACAAGTGCCACCCATGCAAATCATTAAAGCAAACAATTATTTCATTGTCGTCGCTGATCCTGGCTTCGGCAAAACTGCAGTTTATGAACGGATAATTGAGATGCCTGTGGCAAAACTGGAAGAAAAGTTCAAGAAGCCGATCAGCTTGGGCACGAGTTCTAGACCTGCGATCCTTCACTACCTTCAGAAAAACGGCGGAAGTGGATTTCTCCATTGTGACGAGATACAAGAGGCTATGGACGTGCTCTTAGCAACGAGCACGGAGGATTCACTTAGAGGTGCACTAAGCAAGCTGTGGAGTGGCTCCAGCCACACCATGCATTTCAAAACTGTTTCGAATATTAAAATAAGCAAAGAAAGAAGCTATTTTTCGATTGGTGGTTTCTGCCCACCCCATCCTTTCGCAAATCTTGTAGCTAAGCTAGGAGAAGTCGGAGACGGCTTATTCTACAGATTTCTACCAATCTGCATTCCTTTCTCCTATCCAGAAGAGAAAGACCTAGAGTTGGACCAACGGCAGCAAATTGTGAAAGATTTCGAAGACAACATTTATTCCATCAGTGAACGAATTTATCAACAACACATGAACTTGAAGGAGCCAAAGGTTTTCAATCTCACCAAAGAGGGAAACATAGAATTCGAATCTTTGCGCAGTATCGAGAAGGATACAGAAATCCAGAGATATGCTAACTTGGCAAACTGCACCGCTGAAACCCTTGATCCCTCTGTCCTGGACAACTTGTCATACGAACCTAATGAAAACAAAGATTTGATTCATGCTGCCAAACTCGCGTTGATTATCCATGTTCTTACAACAACATGGGAAGGAAACCAGCAACCAACAACTACTATTGCAGCAGAGGTAGTCAGAGCAAGCTTGAAGTGGGTGTCCATTGCACGGCAACAAATGGACAACTTCAAGAATATAGTGAAGACAGAAATTACAACGAAAACAGAAAAACCAAAGAGATCCAGACAACCAGAGCCAGATGTTACAAGTGTTCTCGGCAGTCCAGGTCCTTTTGTTACAGCTCGCTTCCTTACAAGAAAGTACAGAAATACAAAGTCATACCAGATAAAGGAAGCATTCAAGCAGCTTGAAGAAGACGGCTTAGGCAGTTTTCAGCAAATTCAAAGAAACATCTATGCGTTCTTTAAAAAGCCAATACCCGAAGCAGAAGAAGCCAAATTAACGAAGCATTCCACGAAATATTCGGATTACCTCAGGGCACTAACAACCGATATATCAAAAGAACCTCCAGAAGGCATGCACTGGCACACTGCGTGGGAACCCTATTATCAGAAACTGCAAGAACAAAATCCGTACAAGAGTGAGGAGTTCCAAAGAAACCAGAGAAGCGAAGACTGCATCAAGCCACCACCTGCTAAGCTGGCAAAGGGACTCGAATAAATCAAAGAAACGATTCCTCTTTACCTTCTTTGTTATCCAAATATAGTTAAAAACAGACAAATTGTTAACAGCTAATAACTAAAAGAAATATTATTAAATATCGCAAACTGTATGGATTTAAAAGGTTTTTGCAAATGATAACTAATAACATTAATTAGATAATAATTATTAGATAATGTTATTAGTTATTATCTATTATTAGCTATAATTAGCTATTAGCTACTATCTATTATCGACTAATAACATTAGACAATGATCTTACGAGCAATGAACCAAAACTATGTGTTAATTTTAAGGTTCTGTGGGGGAAAATAAAAAATTGTCTAGGATAGATTCCATCCAATACGGTAAAGCCAGTGATGTGTCTTAAGAACATATTTGACTTAATGAGTATTGCAAACTCAAATGACGACTCCATTCAATGGTTGATCAACAAAAATTTGTTGAAAACTACGGGATTTTGTAAGAAAGACGCATGTGCTAATGCAGCAATGAAATTAGTGTCAAAAAGCCAGAGCGTTTACAAACGCGTACTGCAATGCACATGTTGCGGAACACAGCGGAGTATGACTTCAGGGACAATCTTCGCTTCAAATAAGCTAGAGCCAAAAGTGATCGTGTTGCTGCTATATTTCTTCGCCACAGACACTCAGGTTTACATGGTGGAAAAATTTTTGAAAGGCGCAGTGACACAAAAGTCCATCCTAGAATGGTACGACGCATACAGAAACGTCTGCAGTTGGCGACTTCTTGAAACTCCCCTAATTTTCCATGAGGAAGAAACTGTTATAATAGACCGCAATTTGGAACAAGAAGCTGATGATGACGGCCATACAAAAGACGGCCTAAACCAGGTAACTGAAACAACAACAAACGTCGAAATTGATGAATGCTTTCTTGGAAAAAAGAGAAAATACGGCAAAGGAACAGGAAACCAGGACATCCTACTGTTCGGCATAGTGGCTAAAAAAGGAAAGAAATGTGTCCTTTATTTGGTGCCAAACAGAACAAAGGACACAATATATCCTCTTATTGAAAAACACATTAGTAAAAACTGCAAAATTGAACATGACGACTTCGCGACCTACAGAAATTTACATGAAATTGGCTACACCCATTCAGCAGTAAACCATAGTAAAGAGTTTAAGGCAGACGACGGCACTTGCACGAATACCATAGAAGGATTTTTCGGAAACTTAAGGCAAAGGATATCAAAGATGCACGGTTTAAAGACAAGCCGCTACGCCATTCATCTAGACGAGTTCAGCTATCGACGGATATATGAGGATGAGCACGGAAGTATTATAACGACACTGCTTAAGGATATCATCTCCTATAATCCGACAGCAACAAAAGACTAAATATTTATAACGGCAAACATTAATGACAAATAACATATCCTTTAAACCACAAAACAATAACTAAATATATGTCAGTTTGTTATTGAATTAAATGAATTTCAGGAACTTGACCCTCAGATGTTGCGCTGAAACATTTCTGGTAGAAGGTTTTATTCTTCAAATTGACGCAAAAGTAAACATTGTTGCGAGAGTGCAACCGTTTGCACAAGGAGCAGGAACGGAACCCGTCGAAACGCACAATAACAATTTCGGTAGGATAAAAGTATCTTTTACATTCTACCATAGGGAAAGCAGAATCGACAAGAAATTGCTTTCGGATAGAATGCTCAAACAGGACACCCGGTGAGCCAGAAACTTGAGGGAAAGAAGTGACACATCTCTTTTTCGCCACAGGTTCAATACAAGCGTTAGCAACGGTACCGTCATATTTTGCTGGAACAACCATAGATTGAGCAACCTTTAATGTTAACGATTGCAGAACCATCCAAGCTTGTTCAAATTCAGAATGGGTAGCCAAAGAAAGCAAATCTGCCGGTTTGACAATAAGGCCTTGCAAAAACACATTAAGGGCAATGCTTTTAGGCACATTTTCTTTGGTGAATGGAAAATATGAAACGGTGTCCCCTGAAAAAAACCGGTACGGGAAAAAACATTGCTTACCCCCGTATTTGCATGAAAACGGTAACCGAAAATTTTGAAACCGAGAATAGACATTAACATCAACAGCAGCAAGGACATCAGGCAGTTTCGCATGGGCCCCAAAAAACCTCAAAACCTCATCAGAGGTGCTCTTTAAATAAGAAGCAAAATACTTGCAACCATCTCTGGTGCAAACAACGTTCAGAAAAACAAAATGGCGACTAATCTTCCAGGGAACAGAAGAATCAAACTCCCAAGCCCTGATTGGCTGGCCAGAGACGGAAATTCCTTGCGCTTCCAATTCCAGCGAAACATATCTGAAGAATGACAAGAACGCCTGATCAAATACGTTTGACTTTCCAGCGTAATGTAAGTCGATATCAAAGTAAACAGTGACTGCACTGTCAGCCGGAATAACTTCATAAAAATGACGGTCACAATAGTCTAATTTTTCTTGGACACTAAAAAGGGCTAGAGCCGATCCAACAACGAAACAACGAGGACCGGGGGCAAATTCATAAGCAAAAAGCATAGCATTATCGCCAGAGTTACAACGAAAGTCACAGCAACTGACAGCATCAACTTGTTTCTTAAAAACTTGCAAATATTCACCAGAACCAGCGCAAAGTTTCTGCAAACGATCCTTCAAAAACATATCATACTAAAGAGCACTTGATCAAATCCGGACACACTACGCAATTTAGTAAAAAAAGCTGAGCTTGTCCGACCTTGTCCAACCAAGCCTAAACATGAGCAAGCTGAGCTTGTCCCACCTTGTCCAACCAAGCCTAAACATGAGCAAGCTGAGCTTGTCCCACCTTGTCCAACCAAGCCTAAACATGAGCAAGCTGGGCTTGTCCAAACCTGTCCAAACAAGTCTAAACATAAGGAGGCAAGGCTAAATCGAGCTAATCCGACCGACCGAAAAAGATCCCACCACGATGTATGGCACGACCATCCAAAAACACAAAGACATTTTTCACGTAGGCTTCTTCAGTTGGGCCCTTAATACCAACCCTCAGCTTTTGCGAAAGCTGAAACGTGTCTCAATCATTTGAAAGGGGAAGCGGGAAGTTTGCCTCACCTTCAGTGGAAGCTGAAGCTGTTCCGTTTCCAGTTTAGGCTCATAATTTATTCTATGTAGTTTCAGCTTCAATTGCAATGCCAAGAATTGTAGATTCATTTAACTTAAGTTTGTGCTCTTAATTACTATCAGTTTCATCCTTTCGGTTTCGGGTCTAAGTTTGTTTTAAACTCTTTTAAACGCTGTTTTAAACAGCTCAAACTAGACTTTTTTAGTTTCAACTTCAGTCACTAATATGAAAAAGCAGCATGAATAGCGACTCTGTAAATGGCAACTACAGAATCCAGCTTTTGGAAATTTTAGACTCTTTCAAAAAATTAGTTCAAGTCCAGTTTTTAAGCATGGAACCGGCCGGTTCCAAATTCTACCGGTTCCGGTTCCGGTTCCGGTTCTAAAAATCCTTCCGGTTCGGTTCCGGTTCCGGTTCCGGTTCCAACCGGTTCTAGTGGAACCGGTCCCAACTCTACTTTTATTCCCCAATTCAGAAATCATAGAAAAATAGTTTTCGCCGCCGGTCGCCTCAAGTAGTGATAGTTAAACAAATACGTACAGGAATATATATATAAACTTTGTGACATCAATATCCGCAGGAGATAATTTAAAGGTAAAAGTCAATTTTTACAAAAATTTTTACGAAAGTACTTTCCAAGTAGCTAAAAGGTCTATGTTGATATCCTTATTAAAATTTGGATGTTTGACAGCCTTTAGAAAATATAATTTTAAAAGTCTATTTGTATAATTTTTATAAATTAACTTTTGCTTTAATGTGTTAATGTTAAAAATAAAGTTGACTTTATTCGAACAAATTAGAGATATTCTAATAATCTCATTTAAAAATACATTATAACAACTTTTAGTAGATATGTTACATTCTACGCTTGGAAAAGAATGTGCTTTAAAAGAAAATTGCTTTCTTTAATCATAAAGTGTAGTAATAAAAACTTTATTTTTAATTTTGATATTGATATCCAACACATCTGCTTCATTTGGTGTAACGTTTACCAAATTAAGCACAAGATCGATAGGATAAATATACATCCAATTATTTAGAAAATAACTGTTATCGTTAATTACTGTTATATCATCTATGTATCTAAATACATACATTAATTTATTTAGAGAAATAAAATCACGTTTTGAAATTAAACTTTTAACATATTTTAACTCATACCAGAAAAGTACTAAATTTGCTAACGCTGGTCCACTACTTGTACCCATAGGTATTAGTATTAGTGCTGGTGCCGAAATCACCCCACCCGGGGGTAACTTCGGCATCTGGCCAAAATTAATGTCGCACTTCGAAATGTCAACGTATGACAGCGGAGCGCGATAGAGGACGTCGAAAGCGTCAAATTGATACCAAAACTGGCTCGGTTGGGCTAATAATTCAAAAGTTTTACTGCTTGAAATTTTTAAAAACCAGCTGAAGTTAAACCATTTTACTATTAACGCTAGTTACAATAAATTCATCGTAAAATGCACGTACATATATAGGCCTTGGTATATACATGGTAGTCTTGCATTATGGTAGTCTTGCATTATGGTAGGAAACATGGTAGTCTTGCATTATGTAATTCAAAATACAATTTATGTATTTTTTGCGAAAAACGTTTTTTGGAAGAACCAAAAAAATTGGATATATATTCTGCGATTATGACTCTAGTAAGATCTCTATTTATTGAAGTGAAATTTATGAGCTCGAAAAGATCTGACATGGACGCAGGTGGACAAATAATGAATAACTTAACAAATAACATTGAGTAACATTGAGGCATGACCTTGCACCTTGGCATTAGATGACGAAGTGGGAAACACCGGGAGTCTGGGGGCGGAGCCCCCAGGACCCAAAGAAATTTTTGGAAAAAACTGAAATATTGGTACTGGAAACATTTAAAGTTTTTACTCTTACAAAAGTTAATTTCTCCCGAAATAATGTTGCGTCTAGCTTGCGTCCCGTTAAAATTTCATTGCGTCCAGATAAGAAACTTTGCGTCCAGACGCACATCTGGACGCAAAAAACCCTGCCCCCCACCACTCAAAATCCATAAAACTTGACCAAATGAGCTCAAATTTACTAGGATTATGTTTTTGACTACGCTTATTAGTTCAAATATCCCAAAATTTTTCGATTTCTAAGGGGGACCAAGGGAAACCGAAAACTTTGTCTTCGATTTTACTGAAAAGCTGCATATAGGGGTTTTCGGGGTCGGTTAGCTCAGTGTAAGCTTACATCTTAAGCTTAAACCGTTAGCTTATACTGAACTAACAAAGTTGAATCGAAAAACGGAAAACCCCTTATATATAGCTTTTCAGCAAAATCGAAGACAAAAGATTTTTCGGTTTCCCTTGGTCCCACCTTAGAAATCGAAAAATTTTGCGATATTTAAACTCAGCGTAGTCAAAAACACAGCCATAGCAAATCTTAGCTCATTTGGTCAAGTTTTAAGTATTTCGAGTGGTGGGGGGGGGAGTAATCGAGATAAGACCCCCAAATCCGGCACGTGCTCATGTCTAGTTAGAGCACGAGTTGTACATATCTTAATATAGAAAAGTGTGACAGCTGGCAGGCTTTCTGTTATCAGCTGCTGCGGTTCATGATCTGTGCGCTAACGGCTGACCACCACAAACGTGTACCTCACCTGTCGCACTCTTATATATATATATATATATATATATATATATATATATATATATATATATATATATATATATATATATATATATATTACACGTATGTACTCTTGATTTCTTAGCGGTGTTTATTTATTTATACTTTACCGCAAACACATATTTATGGCTCTTTGCTTGAAAACTGAGTAAATCTGTACATATACATATGTACATACTGCCTACAAACAACTAACTTATCAATGGTTGCAAGATAGAGACAAGTCTTGAAAGGAACAAGTTAGGTTACGTACCAACTTCTTATTTTCCTTTTCCGAGATTTTATTCGGAATGAAGTTAACTCAAGATAGCAGTCCGACCCAAATACTAAAGAAATACATAAATATACTCTCCTGCTAAGTAATGAGCTTTTCATTTGTAGACGTGAAAAACATAATATCTATATTAGTAGTGCATGCGACCTCTACCAGACTTGGTTCAAACACTTGCGGCTCATCAGTGGAGAAGTGCTGAACGAAATTTTTTGAATTTTTTGGAACTTTAGACGAAAACATTTGAAAGATCGTTTCGCCGCCAGTCGCCTCAGTAAGTGTGATTAAAATGATCTAATACAAGAAAACACAAGAAAATACAGGTGTACAAATATCAAAGTTAGTTAGTTAAAACATTTATTTGATACGTGATTATGACAAACAATACAATGTGAAAAACTTGCTTAGTGCATTTTATACTTTGTTTAAATCTAAAAACCATAAAAAATAAAATTTTTCAAAATAAAAATATATAATATATAAATCACCTTTTATGGAGTTCTTATATTTCTCTTAGCTATTGAACAAATTAATAAAATATTTGTGTTTGCAAAACTTTCTTCAACAGTAAAAAATCAAAATAGTAATTACTTCATGAACTGATATATCTATATTTATACTAAGAAATCCCCTCCTCAATTAACAACATTGATTCCAGTTTCATTCACATTTTAATTTGCATAAGAAAACTTAACACAGAAGAACACAAAACAATATCAGTTTCCCTTATTTAAGGGGGGAATAATATCTACGAACTCTTCTGGTATATATATATTATGCGAAAGATGCAGTAACATTCTCTCTAGAGATTGTTATCACCCGATCAAGCGGTCGGAATAACTTTAAAATTTTCTTTAACCGCCATTTGCTTATAAACGCTAACTTTTCCAATTTCATTCAGCCAAACGATATGCTGATTTGTAATAGGTTCAAAACCCGCATAATCCAAAAGAATTTTAGTTAATTAGAAGTTGTAAAGATAGACCACTGTATAGAACTGTTTCTGTGTGATTGAGGACTGTGCAATTATTTGCTGATTTTTAATTTGTTCACATCCGCATAATCTAAAAAATCCAAGTTAAGTAAAGCTGTGACGATAGACCTCAGTACAGGACTGTTTCCGTGTGATTGAGGAATATGCAATTAATTAAACCGTTTTCCAATCTAACACCAAAATATTTAAACCAGCTCACATTAAGTATTAGTACCTACGACATACAGTCGTAGAGGTTCTTAAGTACGACGTAGGTCGTAAAAGGCACAAAGCAAAAGGCACAACGTACGACTGAAAGTCGTAAATTCGTTAAGTACGACTAAGCAGTCGTAAAAAGCAGAGGTAGTATATATATATATCACAAGACTTGTATTAAATATACAATTAGTATACAAAATTTAGGAAAAATCTGTATATATTATATAAATTTATGAGAGTATATCAGCTGCAGACATTTTTAGGTAAAAAATATATATAAGAAATGCATAAATTTATCCATGGAAAAGGAAAAGCAGTTAACTAAAATTTGTCTTAAAATGTTTTAGGTACGTACAAAATCGTTACTCCATTGAGAAGAAATTGTTAAGACGGCGATATTAATTCATGAGAATATTAAAAAATGGAGCGCAGCCGCGCTAGAGTGGTATGGAAAGGGACGAGAGTAATAACTCTACAAGTACCCTAACCAGTTCACTCAAACAAATGAAAGGAACAAGTTAGGTTACGTACCAACTTCTTATTTTCCTTTTCCGAGATTTTATTCGGAATGAAGTTAACTCAAGATAGCAGTCCGACCCAAATACTAAAGAAATACATAAATATACTCTCCTGCTAAGTAATGAGCTTTTCATTTGTAGACGTGAAAAACATAATATCTATATTAGTAGTGCATGCGACCTCTACCAGACTTGGTTCAAACACTTGCGGCTCATCAGTGGAGAAGTGCTGAACGATTTTTTTTGAATTTTTTGGAACTTTAGACGAAAACATTTGAAAGATCGTTTCGTGATATATATATTACACGTATGTACTCTTGATTTCTTAGCGGTGTTTATTTATTTATACTTTACCACAAACACATTTATGGCTCTTAGCTTGAAAACTGAGTAAATCTGTACATATACATATCTACTGCCTACAAACAACTAACTTATCAATGGTTGCAAGATAGAGACAAGTCTTGAGCAAATAGGTTGCATGTCGGATGCCTATTGCCTACTGCCCACCCATCCTGCTTCATTGCTATTTGCAGTTAACCCGCAAGCACAGCTTTTTTAACTGAACGATATATATATATATATATATTGGCTTTTGAGTTTTTATTATTTAATTACTACGGATTCTACCCGATAAGTCTAAGCGCCGCTAATCTCAAAGTAGCTCATACGACTACTCAGTATAACAGTAGCTCAAAACACAGGACAAAAGACTTTCTAAATATTTTGTAATGCAGTAATTTAATGTAATGTAATGCATTTAGTATTTCACATTCTTCAGGCTTGGCAGTACATTGGAATCAATTAGAATTTTCACAAAACTGTAGGGGGGCACCATCCTAAATTTAGGACAAGACCTGTTGCTAATCTGAGCAACCAGTTAATTATCTACAGCTTGAGCAGCTTTATATTTCCTCCGACGTTCTAAGTTGAGCAAATGCAGATGCGATTTGCGAAGTCCCAATCTCGCGAACCAGGTCTGCAAGAAAACGACACGATAACCTCAAACAAAATATTAGAATGGTTTTTCTAGTCTACATTTTCTTTTGATACATAGGAGTCTCTAGCTTCTATTATACAAAAATACAAATTATCAACTGAAACAAACAAATTAAAATTGCCTATGAATAATTTATTCTACAATCTTCTTCAGCACTTTGGAAAGTGTGCCAGAGTCTTGTGACAACTGCTTTCCCTGTAAAGCTCTGGCTGGTTGGGAAATCTTTCGGGCAAGCCCTGGACTTCCCTTCTCTCCGCTACCACCGGGTTTCTTTTGAGCACTGCTGCTGGATTTGGCTCCGCCGGACGCTCCGCTCCCAGATGCCGACTTTTGACCTCCACCGCCGGCACCCTTTCCAGGTCCACCCGCCTTCCCACCTTTATCACCACCGGCGCCAGAACCTCCCGGTTTCCGCTGACCGCCACCACCCGCAGGCTTCCCTGACTTCCCTCCCGCTCCGCCGCTCTGACCCGCTTTGGCCCCACCAGAACTACCGGATGCAGCACCTCCAGAATCACCACCCCCACCGGCTGTCACACGTTTCTTTCGACTCTCACTGGGTGAGTCCATGGAGTCCTGAAAACTGACACCGGGCTCTTTCTTTGGCCGAGAATCGCCTGGCATTGGTTCCGGAGTCTGGAACAATAAACAGAGAAAAGTCAGTATAAAAGAATAGGAAGCAAGTTGCGCGGAACATTGTTGAAGGTTAAAGTTATCGATAAAAGTTGTCTACCAAATAGTCAAACTGGCAGCCATATTGCCAACCTACATAAGCTAGACATAGTTCGCGTTATACAACGTCACTAAATGGAGTTAAGCAAACCACTTTATCTGACAGCGACCGTTTACAAAAGCTCAAGCGTATGAATAATGTTTAATTTAATAGCAGTATTTTGGTGAAAGAACACTTACAGGCATGTATGCATTTGGACCGCTTGGACCTAAGCTGGTCAAAGGGGGCACATCTGTGGAAAGAAAATTTGAAGGCACAAGACCAGTTCTAGACCCAAGCTCTCCGACATAAAATCCGTCTTCATCCATCTCTCCATAAATTATGATAATGTCACCAGCACGGAAACTGAGCTCAACCTAAAAAATCCGCCCAAAAAACCAAAAAATATATCAAACAGCCCAACATATGAATTGCTAGAATTTAACAATTCAAAATCAAAACCGATGCTTCAGTGCAGTCCAATTCTCACAGTTGTTAGATTTAAATAGAGGCAAGAGTACATAATAACTAAGAGTGTAACAGACAATCGCCCGCCACGCTCTTAGTTATTAAGTTTGCGACATGATCTGCACGATAACTGCTGACATTATCGTGTATATCAAGCTTAATAACTAAGAGGTTGGCGCTTGTCACACTCCTGTTTATTATGCACTCTTCGTGAAGGTTACAGTATTTCAATTTTCAAAACCTGCACAATCGACAAATAGACGGACAAAATGCCGGTTCACAGGCTCAGTCGTATATATGTCGCGTGTCGCTTGTCGCGACAGTGTTCACAGGCTCATAGCTTGTTGAGACAAAAGTGTCGTGCGACAAATTGTCGCGTGTCGTAAGGAGGTGAAAACGTTTTAACTTTTGTCGCGTGTCGCGTGCCTCTGGCCTATGAAATTTTGGCTTTGGCAAGTGTTGCACTGAAATTTCTTGCGACAGGACATCAGCCTGTGAACACTGTAGTCACTGCGACAAGCGACATGCGACATACTACAAATCCTACGCGACATGCGACATGCTACTTGCAAAATGCGACACGCGACGAGCGACAGCCTGTGAACCGGCCTTTAGGAGGAATATCATCCAGTGTAAGCAGGTAGCACCTTAGACACTATACAAGTGGGAACAGACCCCGTCTTTGTTTGGGGACAAACCATCTCCATTATTCTACACTTTAGTCAGTAGTAGCAAACCTCAGCATCAACATTGGGAGATGATTCTTGCGGATTGTAGTCATACAGAGCCACCATTCTACGACCAGGACCCTCACGAGCCATTTCACGAAACGTCTGCTGCAGTTTATCACGACCTTCCTTTCCTATAATAACCAAATCAGAAAAAATATCAACAAAAACACCTATAGTTCAAAAGAGATGAGAAACAAAGATCAGACATAGCAGCCTTTGCATTTACCAGAGAATGAAGAAAATTAAGAGAAAGCTGAATTAATCAGCTCAGCGAAGGAGGAATAAACTAGGAAACCAATGGGATGCAGATAAATCACATTTTCTTTCTTCAAATTTTATCTAGGTTTTCTTTGACAACCGACTATGTAGTATTTATGGAGCCAGTGTAGTGAACTGCCTGGAAGCAGAGTATAAAGCACTACTTCCTTACAATCTGTCAATAATTTATCGACTCAAAACGGTAATTGCATTAAACTTTAGTATTCGTGTACACAGTTTACTATCCTAAGTACCTTAAGCGTATAAACATTATGGGCGACAATGTAGCAAAATGCAAACGTTTTATTCACAAGCCATAAATATTAAATATAAAAGCAGAAAGCAAGTTTCTAGAAAAGAGAACAGAATTCCGCTCACTTAATATAATCGTAGCTATTTGCACAACAGTCCTTAACAAAGCAACCGTCAAAATTAGGGTTTCTGCCAACACTGTAGGGTTTATCACTACGCTGAAATTAAGGATGTGTTTTGAATTTAGCCGTAGAAAAAGCAACATTGTCATGCAATAAATCAAAATCCAAACAGCAGCCAAGACAGAAAGCGACCGGGAAACTTACGAAAACTACCTCGGAGTCGTCCCCCGCGTTCCCTCAGATATTCTCGTCCATCATCCTCGTCCTTTGGTGGGAGATAATCAGCCCGATAGCGCCCGTTGGGAGCACCGCCTGGATAATCCCCGCTTCCCAAGGCATCCGGTGGATAGCGACCATAATCCCCTCGATCTCGCGGATCAACTATATCTCGTCTCTGCAAATCATCATAGCTCTCACGGCGGCTAAAACAAACACATTCACCATAGCACTGAAAATGTCAATGTTGGCATACATAAAGGGAAGCAATCAGAACACCGCAGGCGAGTAAACTGGTCACTGAATGTTTTGCTACCTCTCAAAAAAGAAAATCCGTCATTTTCGCTTTTCTTTTCTTTCGAAACACTTTTGTTAAGAAATTCGAAAATCGAGAAATACGAAATAGTGGCGATAGAAAGATTAATAAAGTATCCTGTCAAATTGTGCGATTTTACTGTATTGTTATGTTATGCTTACATCAAAGTTTGTGGTCCACAAACACTCAGGCATTTCTGACAAAATGTGGTGACAAATATGGTCGCTTTCGGGTGGAGCAAAACTTGAAAGTGTTTTGGAAGGCTGTCGCGAAAATATGTGCAGCGTGCACGCATGCCAACAAACAACAACAAAAATTCGGAGAAAAACTAACATACCGAGGTTCATATTGCTGATCACTTTGAGGCAAGCGTCGGCGATCATCAATCACCCGAGAATCTCGCATATAGGGATCTCGACGATCCCACTCAGATATTCTCCGCTCTCTCTCAACCAACCGTCGGTCTTCATGATCGTAGGACGAGGGCAGGCGCCGTTCACGATCCGAAAACTCGTCATAGGTTAAAGCTCGTTCCCTTAGATGTCTGGCGGAGCTGGGAGGCTCTTTACCGGGGATGGGAGGAGGAGGAGGAGGCGGATATTCACCGGAGTAGTGCTCTCGCTCATCCAAATACAACGTCCTGTCCCGGTCACGATCCCGGTAGTCCCGTTCTATAATACCCCGTTCCCGTTCCGCTATCGATGAACCGACATAGAAATCGGAGCCTCTGATTTGAGACCGGCCGCTGTCCGGCGGGGGACCACCACCATAATCTCTGTGTCGGTCTCGATCATAGGCTCGATCAAAGGTCCCGTAGACATCGCCCCGTTCCCGGTCTGAGTAGTAGGGTCCGTGTTCAGAGGGGCTGCGCGGCGGCAGAGAATAATCCCGATCGCTGCGATCCAGAATTCGTTCTCTCAGTCCGCCAGCGCCGCCTCGAGCGTCCGGCAAGAATCGTTCGGCACCGGGAGGCCTGGGTGGATTGTCGTATCGAGGATTATCCACATCATAGTGAGCACTGGAGCCACGAGCATGACGACGATGTCGACTGGGGATGGAGGAGGGATCACTCCCGTGACTGCTATACTCGTCCCGTTCCATGTCATAGTAGTCCAGGGAATGGGACTTCTGTTTCCATTTAGCTCGACGAATTCTAGGATCAGCTTGAGCATAGGTGAGACGCCCTGTAGAGGGCTCACTAGCATCATGGGAAGGCAAGACCCCACCAGGGCCGGGTCGGGCACGACTCCCCCCGTTCTCTCGAAACAGCGAAGGATCAGAACTGTTGTGAGGCCAGTATCGATAGGCATCAAAAGAGGCTGTACCCGGCTTGGGTCGTCGAACCAGATTGGTACGGGGTCCCCCGCTGCCAGCCGGATAGTCTTCGTACGGATGAGGCGGAGTGGCCCGAGTCGAATAGAGGGTGTGAGCGGGATCCGGATGCCGCAGATCGGACATGGCAAATTGTTCAGCTCGATCTAGCTCGCGAATAAGGTTGCCAGGAACAAAGCCAAAACGACCGCCAACTTGACCACGATAGAAACCGTCCAAGTCTCTGTCGCCGTAAATCTAAAACAAACAACACAGCGGAAAACAGTTTGTTTCAATGATATACAGCCACGCAATATATGTATAGAAAAGAGGAAAGTAGGCCGGGTTCCAGTAGATTTCCTGTTACACAAAGGATCAGGTTACATAATCCAAAAGCCCTGTATCCATAAAAATTGTTGGACTATTTCCATTCCGACAGATTAATACCAGTTTCCAGAAGCTTAATCAGAGCTATATACCAAAGGTAATAGTATCAAAGAAGGTAAAAACAAAGAAAGCGAGAATGTCTTCAGCTTGATTCAAAGGGAGAAAAACAAGCAGGGAAAAGCAGAAATTAGAAGAAAGAGCCGCAGCTCACTGACTGAGTGAACGAAAGAACCGAAAGTATGTGCGAGCTGTAAGAAGGAGAAGTAAAGAAGTAATGCAGAACAGGGGACTTAACAAGATGCGACTCAAGGCATATAGGGGCTCATTAAGGTACCAATGCCAAAGAAATAATGAAGTTTGTTCAAGTTGGGTTTTTAATGTGGGTTGCTAGGTGAAAGGATTGCGTCACTCTGGGGAATAAATTTTGCTCAGTACATTTGCCACACTTGTGCTGAGGGTAGAGCAGGGGGGGGAGGGTGACAAATGACAGATGAATCCAATTCTTGGCAAAATACAGTTCCAGTAAAGGTCGGCCTGGTCAGATCAGGCCTGCCAGATCTCAGCAAACATCACTCATAAATTCTGATTTCAGAGATAAATTATTGGATAACAACAGCACTCTGGCACAAAATTATGTCACCAAGTGAGACGTTTTCTTAGCACAGACAAACAAACAGGAAGAAAGGACGGAAAGGATTGAACGTATGTGCATGTATCAGTCAGTCAGATACCAATTCTAAGTCTAAAGCTTTTGCCTCAAGCAATAAACTGAATCTGACAGAGGGCTTTTAATCATCAGGGGCTTAAAAAATAGACAGGGATAAGGAAAAAGGGGGACACATTTTTTATTTGTTGATGGTCAGAGGAAAAATAGGGGAAAATGGAGCTGGAGCAACGAAGCAGAGACGAGTCTGGAAACACTGGAGTGGGTGAGGAGGCTAAAAGTCCTCCCTCGCTTGTCGAAGGGGAGTAGCTCTATTCCTATGGGCCCTTTGAATTTGGCTCAATTAGTTTGAAAACCTATCACAATTTTCAATGCTATACGGGATTGACTTCAACACAGCATTAAAATCCCCCAAAGTAAACTCTCATGGATTGAATTTCTTAATTTAGATAGAACACAGAGAGCCAGTTATATAGCCAAAAAGAAAGCAAAGAACCAAATTTCTTATCCCAAGTAAGAGCCACCAATGTAACTAAGCAAATAAATTATCAAAAACTCGTTTGCCACTGCTCCTGCTCATATATACTTTTAACCGCTTTGCTTAAACAATAAACGTTATACAGAGTTTGAAAAAAATTTGTACAAAGTAAAAAGGAAAAAAGGTGCTATTTGGGCAAATATGCTTTACAGCATTGCAGACCATAAATTGAGTTAACAGTTTCTGTATGCTATATTTGTTCGTGGAATAGGAAAAAGTAAGAACGCGCGAAAGCCCTGCTACAAAGAAAATAGAAACAGAGGCAAGGGATCAACCAAGGCAAGGAAAGTCAAACGCTAGACTCCTAATCAGTAGTATGACACAGAAAAAGAGGTTGTCTCAAATGGAAAATTGATTTAAACACTACATACGTACATTCCAGCCCGAAACAGCTCCAAACTAAGGTTTGATTCGTTTGCCTGAGTCCCTATAATATATACACCAGCGGGAAAAAGCAGGCTGAATTTGCTTAGCCAACTGAGTAAGTTATTCAATTATACATGCCAGAAGGTTGACAAAAGTCAGGACTAAACTCAGGTTGGAAAATGTGGCACTGGGTTGCCTGCCACCACTCCACCATTTTAAAACAGTCTAATGTGTAATTAGTTGCAGGACCCCTTGTCCTTGTCCTTTCGGAACGGCAGATTCATATGTTCATAATAATACCGTTTCCACGTCAAGTTTTTGGGTCAAACTGACTTTCACATCAGCTTTTTATGTATGAAGTTGAGAATATGTTAGTTACATGCGTCTATCTATCTAGTGCCATCAGAAAACTAAAACGTAGAACTCCTACCGACAGGAAAGCCTAAACCCGTGCATTCCTTTCTCTCGTACGGAATGGGTAAGTGATAACTAAAGTCTGACCAAAAAATGTAGAAAGCGAAATTGTTTTCTTTATCTCAAAAACGCTTCAAGATAGCTACCATAAAGTATATATTTTCTAAACCGGACTGATGAGATCTTCCTTTTTGTAAAAAATTTTTTGAAATTTTCGGTGCGATTTCAAAGGACGCCGCTTTTATATGTACAGAAAGATTGGTGCACGGTACTACCGCGATTTTTTCAGGAAAATTTTCCCCTTGTCTGAAAGTCCTACACACTAAAGTTCAACTTATTTGGTTGAAAATTGCGTGAGTTATTCCATTTTTTGATTTTCAAAATCCTTTCATCTTTGCCGCTTTTTCGATTTTGACAGGCTACTACTCGTGACTCCCTCAGTGGAAAAATTTTTCGACTCGATTTTCAGGACCGCCTAGGCGTCAGATTTGACCTGATATATGTGTTATTTCAAAATTTGAAAGTAGATTTTTTCGAAAAATACCTCTTTTTGACTCGAAATTTTATGATATCGATTCTAGCAAAAGTGAGTAAAAATAGCATAATCATAAAGTTCAGTCTGAGGTGAATCCAACGATGTAAACTTTTCGCGGCTACGACTTATATTGCGACCGCAATGAATTTTCAAACAATTTCCCTTATTTCAGGTGGTTTTTGGCTGTCTTTGATGTTGCCGCCTTGATTTGCGTGAGCCAGTGACAACCAGCAAAAACCAGCAGAAATAAGGGAAATTGTTTGAAAAACCATTGCGAACGCAATATAAGTCGTAGCCGCGAAAAGTTTACATCGTTGGATTCACGTCAGATTGAACTTTATGATTATGCTATTTTCACTAACTTTTGCTAGAATCGCTATCCTGAAATTTTGGGTTAAAAAGTGGTATTTTTCGAAAAAATCGACTTTCAAATTTTGAAATACCACATATATCAGGTCAAAGCTGACGCCTAGGCGGTCCTGAAAATCGAATCAAGAAATTTTTCCAAGGAGCGAATCCCGAGTAGTAGCCAGTCAGTCCAAAAAGCGGCAAAGATCAAAGGATTTTGAAAATGAAAAAATGGAATAACTCACGCAATTTTCAACCAAAAAAGTTGAACTTTGGTGTGTAGGACTTTCAGACAAGGGGAAAAATTTTTCTGAAAAAATCGCTGTAGTACCGTGCACCAATCTTTCTGTACATATAAAAGCGGCACCCTTTAAAATTGCACGGGAAATTTCAAAAAAATTTTTTACGAAAAGAAAGATCTTATCAGTCCGGTTCAGAAAATATATACTTTATGGTAGCTATCTTGAAGTGTTTTTGAGATGTAAAGCAAACAATTTCGCTTTCTACATTTTTTGGTCCGACTTTAGGAATGAGAACTTCAACCCGAAATCTTCAACAGCACGAGCCGCCCTACGCCAATCACGCTCACAGGGTTGTTATGAAAAATAGCAATTACAGCTTCCCCTAGCAACATACACCTATCGTCCATCATTATATCATCGCGTAAACTGATGGCAAATTGGCAAAATCGAAGTAGTAAGCCTACAATGGGTTCTGATCATTGCGGAGTCCTTTATGATGGAACGAAATCACTAGGCTGGCCTGGCAGCATGTAAAGCTTTCCTGTAACTTTGCAGTGTTCGTAGTTGCTGAAATGCACGAAAAAGCCCTACCAACCCAGAATATCTGGAGTTTGCTGGAGCTCAAATGTAAAGCAAAAAGACTTTATATTATGGCCGCTTTAGTCCTAATTATAGATGTGGAATTTTTATCGTTTAGATTATGCTATTCCAATCTAATGGTTTGAGTTGATGTTAATGACCGTTCTTTGCTACACATTAAGCTCGTTTTTACAGAAGTCAAGTTCGAAACAACAAATTTCAGCTGGGTAAAATCAACTCGTTCTAGGTCATCAAGTTATTAAATACCGCACTTTATTATAGTTTCCTCGGCCGCTCGTTTCCTTTACAGAAATCCTAACTTTCTACGACTGCAGCTAAGAGGATCATTTGCGCAGGAAGGTGCCCAACTGATTTGGAAAATCTTTTCACTTCCTAATTACTGGTATCTATTTCTTGTTTCCTACTTCCCCTAGTCTATAATTTTCCAGCCTTAGCAGCGGCATTACTTGGGGTTCTAGATGATCTTCCGAAAAGTCAGCTTTCATTTCTCCCTGGGCAAGGAGTCATCATACGTGCCTTTGCTCTACCTAGTGCGCAGTCTTTCACTTTGTTGTCGTAGTACACGCGTCCAGCAACGTTGTTGGCAAATTGTAGGCTGTATCGCATTGTGACTGATCGTAATCCAACAGCAGGAGAGCATATACAATATAGCTATTACCGCCTCTACTCATCATACAAAACAAATGGATCTCAAAGTATAAGCATGAGACGGCCACGGGAAGCGTCAACCTAACAGCATTAATCAGGAGAGGACACAAGCTTAAACATTAAACAGTTAATTAATTACCTCGCGCAAACCAGAAATGCCTAATTTTACTTGCTACTTTTAGATAGATCTAAGTTATAAAGATATAGTCACATCACTATCTTTAAATGGCAACCAATTCTAAATGATCACTTACTGAAAATATCAGAGAAAACTAACGATAGAAGACGACAGGGCTTATCAAGTATATATAAAAATATACATATATTCGTACAGCAACTTTAGCGTTTCTAAAAACTGATGTGCTGCTGAAGAAAGGATAAACTGGGATCAACATGGAATAAAATCTACATTTGACCGGTAGAACCTAAGCTAAAAGGCAGTACAAGATGTATGTTACAGTATTGATACACCAGAAAGTTCGTCTGTGCCGAAACAGAGACAAAAAGTGTGTCCTAGCAACCCACTACCAGACTACTGCCATACATATACGACTTCAAGACAAAGCTTTCTTTCTTTGCCTACCCTGTGCAGCATCAATTAAAGTTATGGCTTCTGCGTCATTAAACATTGAGCAATGGTAGCATAATAAATTCAAACAAAAGAGTGCAAGGGAGCCGTTCCTATAGGAATTCATTCGTTCGCCACCTACACTCCTAAGGTTTCATGTAAGCAGATGAAATAGCAAATGCTGGCTTGATCTGAAATTGCCAAGTTCAGGTATCCTATGTAAACCTTCATATTTTATACCACACTTTATATATGCTGATAAAATTTTGGTTAAGCTGGTCCTCATTATTCTGGCTTATCTTAACTGGGATGGAGCGGAGGCGTGGTCTGTGCGCGGGGGCTGGCGGCGTCCATCGACCTTTATGACTTTCAAAAAAAGGAAAACAAACATCAATGTGTCAAGGACGCACCCAGGGGGGGGGTTCAAGGGGTCTAGACCCCCCTTTTGGGATGACAAAATGGAAAATTTTTGCTATTTTTATGGCGAAAACTGCTACTTTTAAAAAATTTTCGCGCCTTCGGCGCGATAATTCACTTTTTACAAGAAATAAACGTCCAATGTACTGTTTTTGGGCAAAAATGCAAAACTCTTCAACTTCAGGAAGCCCCGCCCCCAGACCCCCCCCGTTGCGTTATACCTTGGACCCCACTTTTCAAAAAAGAAGGGAGAAGATGGTCATCTGCACTGCAACTGCAATGTATCATCTTCAACTGTTTGAAACAGATAAATTATACTTAAAACAGATTATAAGAATAGGAACGGCTTGCGGCTAAGTGGATGCCATCGTTGGTGATGTAATAAGGGGGGCTTGGAACCACCTCCGTGGGAAATCCGATGGACATGGGCCCCATCAAATGGAGATCCCCACAGGTGTCCCCTGGCATCCGTCTGGCCAACGGCGCTAATGGGTTCCAACTCCCGGGGGCATGACTCATATTCTTAATCCTTAAATTATGCTGCCGAGCTGAATCTATCCTGGTCTTTCCGGATGATTTGGCCTAGACGTGTGCTGGATTGAGGGTTGTCAGTTGTGCCGAATCAGCCATTCCTTAAATTATGCTGCCGAGCGGTTGGTTCCGGTACTTCTATATCCTGGTCTTTCCGGATGTCCTGGACGCAACCTGCGAAGACGTGTGCTGGTTTGGCGATTCTCCACATTGCTGAAGACCATGCACGATGGGCCCGGAATAGGAAGAAGAAGAAGTGATGTAATAACTAATAAGACAGCATTATGCCATATTTTTGGCATTTTCGTGGCCAGGGCGCCCACCAACTATTTGGGTTCCCGCAACCTTTCTCCCATTTTTTTGTCAACAATCGTCATTTTGGTGCATTTTTCAGCACTTTTTAGCTTAGTTAAAGCAGTAATGTGTGGAAAACGGGCCATCTAATTTATACTATATTTTTAGCATTTGTAGGCCATTTTACTCCCCTCCCCACTTTTAGATCTCGGTGGAGGGCGCCCCCACTTATTTTTGCAAAAAATCCCCCAGTCGTGTCAACCAGACCATATCGTGATTCCAATGTTGTCACGTTAGCGAACATGAGCCCGAAACAAGCAGTGATAACAACACTGCTTATTACCGAATCCTTGGCGGGTACGCGGTATAAATTATAAAACAAATTTGACAGAAAGTTATCTAATTAAAACTCTTGTCATAAGGACACAAAATGCAATTGATCAGATCACTAACATAAGAGACGAATAGCGTTACGAGCTACATACGTTCATGACTAGTTCTAGATAGTGAACGGAAGGTCAGTCTAGATAGTGAACGGAACCGGAATTATGGAAACTGGGGGTTAGCGACAAGCATTAAAAAGTATATATATATAAGTATACAACTGGCATACTGACAACAAAGCAAAATTACAATAACATAAAAACCAGCATTTAGTAGGCTAAGGGACATTTCCAAATCGCTAGTTTCACCACACACCCTCTGATCAGGAAGAGCATAATACTTACCTTAATGACTTGGCCCTTGCGAAATGACAGTTCCTCCACAATAGCGTTGGGATTGGGAGACATGTTACGCGGATTGTAATCATACAGAGCGAGAAAATATCGAGCACGAGGTGATTTCAGAAACCCTGAGTTAGTAGGTGGCATCATACCATCGGCACGCAAATCCGGCTCACTGGACGCCTTGGACCTCCGGTAGCGACTAAAATACAAAATATTTATACTTAATTTTTACAAATTTGTTAATTTTAACAAATTTAACTAATCAAATAATACAGAATCTGATTTATCTTACACTGTAATTAAAATCAGTTTACAAGGAGTGGAAAGCGAATGTACGATGTTGAATCTCGAATTTCGAAGTTTCCAAACTCAACGGTAATACATCGGATTTTCGAAATCAATGTATGTTTATTGCAATGAAAGAAGAGATCAGAATGATTAAATTAATTATGAGCAATTCATTTTATTTAATTTATCAGTAATAAACAAATTGAGAACCATGTGAGAGTTGGCAAATGGGACAAATTCTCTGACCCCATCCCATTCCATCCCACCAGATTTTCAAATTCACCGTCCCATCCTATCCCATTTGTCTGAACTTGCTTTTTCCAATCCCGTATAATCCCAATCGCAGTATTGGACCTAACAATCGCTGTAGCATTGAAATTTTAATATTGGCATAAGGTCTTAAGGTGGTGGTATCCTTTTGTGAGGGGAATTGTGAAACGCAATAAGCTTCGCAATTTTGCGGGTTGGAAAAATTTGACATACCGTTTTAAAGCTTATAATCAGTAAATACGAAAAAAGCAAAATTTGCAAAAAACCAGCAAAATTTTTTTACATACTGACTAAATATAGACCAGCAAGCTTTGAGTATACTGTGTACCAGCAAACTTTGAGTATACACTATATATGAGTATAATACTCCAGAAAATCCGCCAAATGTGCGATGACACGAAGTCTTGCAAACTTCGCATTGAGTATTCTCTCAGCTGGTGATGTTCAAGTCAAGAAAAGTCCCTCCGCAATACTGCGAATTTCATCCTGCCAAAGCTTACGCGAATACATGGGGTAGTTTTTGAGAAATTGATGTTTAAAATAAAATAGTCGCAGTTTTGCCAAATACGTTAGTCGGCCAAATCTCTAGCTTAACGCAACGAACTCCAGCTAATAGGCATTAATAAAATGAGAAATTAGATTCTATGAATTGAGTAGAAAGTAAATCGATAGGACTAAATCGACTGAGTATAAATAATCAAAAATAATCCGTAAGATTTGGCGTAATTTTGACAAAACTGATTTTCTCAAAACGCCAATCATGAAATTGAACAGACACTTTTATGCCAAATTTACCAAAATATTGCACTTTTTCAAAATTTGGAAACGGTGTCTGAAGGCAAAAATGGTATATATCACAAAATCTCACTGAATCCTCCCATAGGAAGAGTAAGACACTGAACAATTCCAACTGAAACAATCCTGCCATATAAACAAAAAGAATTAGAACCAAATCTCAGTGTTTTACACTTTCCATTTTAAACCAAGAATTGAGCAAATAACGCCAGGACCTATTACAGAGACAACAGTCTGATTTCACTCGGACAGGTTTTAGTCACGACCCACAGCGATTCACTCCCTCCCGAAAAGGCGCCGATATTGAGAACTCACGGGACAAATGCACAGTAAACAAAAGAAATTTTTTACCGGCTATGTCGACACTAACCAGCTTGTTAACGACCGATAACGACTATACCAGCCATCGTACAAGTATGTATACAACTTTTAATCTATGTTTTCTGATGGGACGGGGGTTTTTCTGGAACATCGACGAAGATCAAGTTGATGGAAAGAGTAGGAGGATAAGGAGGGGGAGAGGGTAACAGAAAATCAACCTTAACTAAATGGAGCACACCAGTGTCACAAAGGGAACCCGTTGAAGCAAGGATTAAGCCAAACTAAGCTGAACGCAACCCATTTTAATTACCATAGCATTGTTCCATCCATACGACGTGTTCCACAGTGCACAGAAGGACGACGAGAAAGACGATCAAGAGCAAGAGAGAGAGAGAGAGAGAAAGGCTGTAGAGATTGTAGAAGAAAGGTAAGCTGGGTGGCTGTAATGGGAGAGCTTTATAGGAAGCAGAGAGCAGTAACCTGTAACCTGGGACTGGAGACGCAAATAAGGAATAAACTCACTTGACGCTTTATGAAAACTGAATATTGATTTTGCCCGCTCTCAAAGAAGGGTTGGACAGACTTGCCAGGCCAAAAGGCTTACCTATCCTCCCTGTATACCTGTGCACACACTCCCCTACAGATTTCTATCATGGATACAAACCTTACATAAACGCTTGACGCAAAGGACAGTTCAATCAAAGTCATCTATATGCACATACATAACTTACATCTAAAGTCCGTGTTCCCTATACAGGAATCTTCTGTTGAGAAGTTACATAATTAAGAAATTTTAGACTCAGGCTATATTACATGAAATCTAGTTAGGTTCTATATGTAAGTCGACCACCACACTTTCCAGGCGAAATATCAAAAATGCCAGCATTATTTAATTAGTCTGATTAGTTACATAGTCTCGGGGGATTGCGAATGCCAACAAAAACAGCAGGAAAGGAACAGTGAGCGAACAGAGAAACTATAGTGAAGTTTCAACGAAAATAGAATCTATTTACGTACGTACGTATTTGCATATAGGATCAGTACGTACTGAGTATGAGAATTATCATGAGAGCTTGCGACGAGACAATGAGGACATAAATGAGACAATAGCATGTGAGTAAATAGTTCCTAAGCTGTTGTTGTTTTTTCCTCATACAAGGCTAACGCAGTGACACACGAGGCTAGGCAGCATAATTTAAGGACCGGAGCTAGCTTTCCAACTCATACGTGTCTTATCCTTATCCTTATTATCTGAAAAATATCCATGCCCCGCTAAGTTAGAATTCATTTTGGCATTCTGGTTAGCAGCTCCAGGAAACAGGTGGAAGGATAATCGCCGACTGCATCGACTATAGCATAAAGAAACTCTCCAACCGGACCCGGATTCCTCAGCTCCTCCAAAGTGAGGATCCCAAACGCGTAGCTGAAATTATTACCTAACAAACTGGCAAAAGAAGGTTTGTCGACAACACCCATCTAAGTCTCCAGAAAGAGTCCCTACATCTGTTCGACAATGAGAAGAACGATGAGTCATCCATGGAAGAATCAGCCCTCACATACCTTATCTATCTAATATAGTGGCACCTAACCCAAGGAACAGCACAAAGCACAAACACAAAAGGCCTTTGCACAAATGACGACGATAAGTGTGTTGTTCAAAATACACTGAATCATAATCAATCAACAGTGGAAATACAGTGGTAAATATCGACAGGCACCAAAAGTTAGCAAAATTGAACACATCGTGGATAACAGAGATGAAACTGGGTCACTTGCCTTTTCCCAGGCTCCCGAGTTTGCGGTCCATGAAGGATCGCATTCAATGACGGATCGAGGCGGCAGTGATATATACTAGTGCTGGGACCGGTTCCAAAAGAACCGGTAGAACCGGAACCGGAACCGGAACCGGCCGGATTTTTAGAACCGGAACCGGTGGCTTTTGGAACCGGCCGGTTCTAGTGTAAATTTTGGTTTTTTGAAACCACAATCAAGGTTTATTTTGTAAATTTTAAAATTTTATCAGAAATTTGAATTTAGCATTTGGAATTTAAACTTAATTTTGGAAATTCTATTTAAACTGCAATTTTGAAGACCTCTTAGTTTTTGTGTAAATGGTAGAAGATTTGATATCCATTTTATGATATATTTTTAACAGCAGTTTCAAGTAAATGTTTTAAGTTTTCTGGAAAGGTTATATGTAACAAAGAAATAACTAAGGTCTTCGTTAAGGCTGATAAAGGTTAAACATTAAGGATTTGACGATTTACGGCAACTTCGAGCGTTGGATATTGCCTTTGCATATTTTGTGTGCTAAACTTACACTGAGGTAGGTATACCAGCAAGCGAAGGCGTAACTCCAGATTAGGTGTTAAGCTGAGCAAGTATCCCTGGACCCTGAGATACTCCTTATTTAATAATAATTGGCTAGCGCTACCGAAAATAATGATTTTGACGGCTTATTAAAAAAATTTCATATTTCATAGTCATATTTTTATGTCTATACATAGCTTTACACTTTGATAGAAAATAGCGCTTTTGCTATAGCGCTTTTGCTACAAAGTTATGTTTATGTCGGCTAATAATATTAAAACAAAATCGTGTAAAATAAAAACCTAACAGACTGATTCCATTTATTGCACATACATTTTCTGGTTTAGTTAGTTGCACCTGTGTTCCTCAGAAGTGCTCGAAAAGTATAATTCTCGTTCAACGATTTCTTCCAGTTTTATTCTGCTGTATTTTTCGATCTCAGAAAAACCATCGGCCCCCAGATAGCTGCCTTTCAATGATTAAGCTTTGTAATAGTTGATCCTATACTGTTGAATCAATGGGCAAATTTTATTGGACGGTTTGAGATTGATCGAGGAAAGTTGTATTTTTGACTGACAGTAAGGAATATTTGTTATTTCTAAAGTTGCGACGACCGCTTTCTGAAAGGCAATAGCAAAATTTTTGTCTGAATTCAGAATTACTTAGTTTCTTGGTAAGCTCTGTTACCTAAAATGTACCCACCACTTTGCTGAAATGTGGAGAAAGACGACATCATTTTAACAGAAAATATGCGTAAATAGTAAAAAGTAGTCAAAAATGGTTTTAAAATAGCTTTATAGTTTGTGCAGTCAATTATATATATATATCATGTTTTTATAGCAATTTTAAAAAATATAGAAAAATTGATTGATTTTACCGTTTTTATAAAAATTACTAATTGGAACCGGAACCGGTAGCTAGAACCGGAGCCGGAACCGGTAGCCAAGAACCGGAACCGGAACCGGTTTCAAAAATCGGAACCGGTCCCAGCACTAATATATACTACATAACTACAGCCTCGCCTGGTCAGGCTATATCATAATGTCAGTGCCGTCAAGCTATGCTTGCCTCAGTTGTTTTCTTTACTATATAATTGCTGAGGTAGATGCACTGATGTCTGATGAGGTGGACGATCTCCAAAAATTGTGGCTTGAGGGTGCCCGGGAGGTGCCACGTCGCCAGTAAGCTGGTTGAATGTCCCTCACATCCTCGGAGTACGTCTAATCGTCCGTGTCAGTTGACGGCGTACTGGTCAGTCTGAGACAGCAGGTCGGTCGCACAAGCCACGGAGGATCAGTGACCCACATCCCGTTTAGACCTAGTCGGTCGTTTCCTTTTGGGTCACTTGATCTGGCTGCAGCATCCGCTCAGTATTTAAACCTGCCAAGACTGACCCCCATATTGCCTCCGGGCAGAGTGGCCGAGATCAGACAGACAGACAGACAAACCGGGTCACTATTTACTGACCCGGTGACCCGGTCGACCCCTACCCGGTGACCCGGTATTTTTGAAAATTCAGGTTTAAGCTTGGAAAAATTAAAAAATACGTTTATTGGGTGCGGTGAGTGTTTTTTACCTTTTTGGACATTTTTGGAGTCTAAAATAAGAAGTTGGGCTAAAGTTTTGCTTTCCTTAAAGTAGTAACATTGGAAAGTAAATATATATTGTAAGTAAGAAGGAAAAAATCAAAATTGATTTGCACGATTTCGAACTCAATAATGTGAAGTAAACTACATAGCTTTTCGAATCAAACAAATTGGAACAAAATACGTTGCCAAAGCCTACATCATCTAATTCTAATCACAGAGTTTAACATTAGCACTTTTGTGTTTTATCATTATAAATTTTAGTAAAATATTTAGTTGTATAATTGAAGTTTCACTCAGCGGAGATTTTTGGAAATATTCTTGTTTATGGCTAGGATTTAAACAATATATCCTATAAATAAAATCAATCACAATTAGTTCCAAAAGATAGTAAGCCATAACAATTGCAAAAACTGCAAAGTAAAACTCAAAATCTGTAAATCTTGTTTTGCTAAGATTTTCCTTCGTACCGAGATTTCAAACCCACAGTCTGACCTGACCTCCTCTCCAAATATGATGGTAGCAGCGATAAATCACTTACAGTAGATTGAGCATGGAGAATTGTAGATTTTAAAATAAAGATTTCAGACTCTCAGGGCCATTGTAATAATTTTCAGTTTCTAGTTAAAATTGAACGCAAGCATTGTAGTTTTCAACCTAGATCTAAGCTTGACAGGACATTACAAATATTATGAGGACACTACTACATCGACAAGCATTTGAAAAAACTACACGATTAAGTTAAAAATATTTCTTTTGCTAGTTTTTGCGTAATTATTGAAGTTTTCAGTTGGCAAAAACTGGTAAAAACTATGAAAAGTATCCTACAACAGCAAAAAATTTCCCCAATGACAAATACCGGGTCAAGACCGGGTCAGAGATCCTGACCCGGTGACCCGGTTTCATCTCTGGTGGATAATTTTGACCAAACTCTTGTAACTTAGAAATATTACTAAAGATGTTTTAATACTATTTTAAAAAATTAGAACTAGGCTAAATTATAACATATCGCTAATTTTCTTACCGATTTCAATCATCACATCAATTGTAATGTGTTGTGTAATATAACTTGAAAATATTTAAATTTTGAAGAAAGCATTTGAAAATTGTCAATTTGAATTACCAATTTTTTGGCATAAATATACAGAGACAGTGCTGCTTTGAATTTAGGAGGGGTTCAGGAGTGCCAGAAAGTGCTCCGATTTTAAGAACGAACCTTAAGAATGCTCCGGAAACACCTAAATTTTAACTTTGCTCTAAACTTCAAAACCTTTAGGAGCGCCTGAAGATAAAAACTCCTTGTGAAACGCAGGAGAAAGTCAGCGTAAATTTGGGAGAATTGAGCTCCTAACTGTAGCTCCTACGTAAGTCCCTCCTATCTTATGTCTTATGAGCAGTTTACGAGCAATTTATGAGCGGCCCCTAAACTGTTTCACAACACAAACCTCGTCATAAACTGCTCCGAGGCATTCGCTCATAGCTCCTTTATCTTAACTTTCTAAGTGTTTTGAGGTAGGGAACTTATGAAGTGTGCTAGAAAATTAAGTGCCGACTTATAGGAGAATATTCTGAAACGCCCCCTGATTACTTTCAAAAGCATAAACATGAAGCAACACACTAGTGGTCTGCTCATGTTCAAGGAACAATTCAACCGACCCTCGGAACTGCTGTTTGCCTAACAAACATTAACAATAGCTACAGAAATATCTCCATACGTACCTTCTAGGGGAAAAATATCTAGAGGATTTTCCACCAGAGCCTAAACTCCCACCAGCAGCGGAGGAATGATAAGGATAATCCCAGTCTTCCTCAGAGATGTCAACGACAGATCCAGCGCCCTCACTCCCACTGGCACCTTGGATTTCTGAAAGCAAGAAAAAACAACGATTCAATCAAACACATATGTACGAACGCTTTTAATGCATAAGTACTGTCTTATGTTACTGTACTGTTACAGTGCTGTTACATGACGAAAACAAAGAAAAACCGAAAACGAAAGCTTCAGACTCTAGCCGGCACAGTCTGGAACATATGTATGAAATCACTGCCTTGCCTTTAGGCAAAGATTTTTGTGGGGGCTTCATTGGTGCGCCCATTGATGTGGGGGCACATCCAAAACAAGGAGGCATGTTTTTGAAAAACTTTAAATTTTTACGTTTTTGTGTACAAACTGAAAAACTGCTAAAAATTGTCAAAAAGGCTAAATACAATTGGTTTTTAGGCTTAATAGTTGGAATTTCATTAAAAAACCGGCGAAGGTTTGCACATTAAAACGAGCGTAGTCGATTTACCATAAATGCCCTCAACCAACACGACGAAAAGCGGTGTTTTAAGGGGTTTGACCACTGGTCAATAGGGCCATAGACCGTAGTGACCACTGGTCACTTCCCTCGATTTCGGCAATATGCCCAATGAAACGAGCGTAGTCGATTTACTATATATGCCCCGAACCAAAACGCCGAAAAATGCTGTTTATAGTGAGTTTTCCCTACTTTGACCCTGGGCGAGGAACCACGGGAACCATGCTGACCAGTGGTCACTTCGGGCGGTATCGGCAGTATGCTCATCGTTATCAGCGACCCCGATTTACTATATATGCGTATCACCCCTATGGGGTATGGGGATGAGCACCGGCACCCTAGACCCTGACAAAGGTAGGAGAATTCTCCGGGGGTTACCTTTACCTTTACCTTTTACCCCAAGGCCGAAAAACGCCATTTTTAGTGACTTTTAGGCCATTTCTAGTAAAAGTGGGACTTAGAAACTTTTCGTGAAAACAGGTGAAAAATGCAAAGTTTGGGCCCATCTCCTGAAAGCTACAGAGCGAAATTAAAAATCCCCCTCGTTACATTCCGCGCATAGTCCGAAATATTCAAATAAAACAAACCAAACCGATCTAGCTGCTAACCTGTGAAAAAAAGTCGATCACAATCGAAGTGCCAAAATAGCGAAAGTCCGTCTTTGGGGCCTTGGCACAGAGCCAAAATTGGCAGTGTGCCAAAATGACCAAAAAAGGTTGCATGGGAGACCCTGCCTACCAACATATAATAATAGTACCTATAGGACCAAAATGCCCATATCGTTCCAACACTGCGCTGACATAAGCACTTCCGAAAAGCGTTATTAACCGAGGAAAAAAACAAACGCATGGTAACTCCCGCCTAGTGCAAAATTTCGAAGTTCGGAATTTTAACCAAAAGTATGGTGGTACTTGTAATACTGCTCGAGTACTTTACGATGGTAACATTTTTACCTCTCCCGGACCTCTAATTAGCTGACACCAGGCCAACACTGTCTCCAGGGGGCCGCGCAGACGCCTTTATACCCATATTATGTAGGGGCGCTGTCGCGCCCCTACATAATAATGCTGTATATATATTGGTAAAAACTAGAATAGGAATCCATATAAATACCAATCTCACCCCGCTACAATTTTGAATTCTAGCTTAGTATTGTAAGTCCACGCAGAACCACATAATGACTTCCAATAAAGCAGTACATAAACAACCAGAAACAAATGTAAATATATACAGCGGTTATAAGAGGTGCCCACATGCCCAAATCATGGATAGATATAAATTAACTTTATGTAATTTAAGAGTAAACTAAAAAGTAGAATAAGCACTGGCAGCCTGAAACAGTGGTTTTTCCCAAGACAACTATACATGATAAACATTATATAGTTTTATACAAAGCAGTACGTGGAGATGGAAGTCTCGATACTGCCAAAAGGCCTAGAAGATATTTCGCCCTTCAATTTTGTCCGACTCAGCAGTCATGATAAGAAACCGAATCGATGTTATAATATTTAGCTGGAATGCCAGCCAGAACGGTAATCTATTCTGTTCAGGGTCGCACATAAGTGGGGGGGAGCGGCCCCACCCCGAAACCAGACGTAAAGAAAAAATTTTTGTTCGCGCTATTTTCAAAGCTTTTCGCGCCCTCGGCGCGAACTTTACTTCATTTTTACTTAATTTACCCTTATTTCAGCGTTTTAAACCTTTGAATAACAACATTTTTAACATTCAAAAATTTTCGCGCCGTCGTTTTACCAATTTTTTCTTAATTTACGACTGTTTTTTGCTTTTTAAAGTAAAGTTCTAAAACTTTGCTTGCGCCACAAACTTCGAAATTACGCACTTTGTTCTGAAATACGCAAAAATTTTTCGGCCGTTGCGCCACAATACACAGAGATTTTTCGGCCAAAATATGCTTGAAAAATGCGATCTGGAACCAAAATCTTACAAATTTTCTACCATTTTAGCTGGGGGCTGCCGCCAACAGACGTCCGCCGTATTTGTGCATGTATATATACACTATTCCCATTGTTCTTTGTCGTTGCGTTGTTGTTCCAATTAAGGCGTTGCATTGTATCAGCTGTGTTTTGCTTTCACGTAATTCTAATGTCGTACACTAGAAATTTTAAACAGCACGACACTGTAGTGCTTCTACCAGGGCTGGTGGACCAAGAAGAAACCAAGGACAAGCCCAAGATGGGAGGCATCAGGCACCCTCGTACCCACAAAACCACAACCTAGGAGAGAGAAGGGAAGAGACAGGTTCAGCGTTTCATTCAGAATTGAAAGTAAAGAATTGGTCCAGCCGGGTTTCGAACCACGGCCCTTCTGACTCCGGAGCAAACATGCTAACCAACTACACCAGAGGGCCATCAGCTGAACTCTCGTTACAGGCTTATCAATCTTTCCTATGCCTGCTTCCCTTACAACAAGTAATGACAATTGCAGCTAACAGCTGCAACCCTGACTTGATCGCATATTTCGCGGAACTTAAAACACTACAGCAAAAGTCCAAAATAACCTATTTCAGAAGCAAAATCTTCTATATATATATAATATATATATATATATATATATAGTAATTTATTGAAAAGTTAATTTAATAACTACAGTTAGTTTATTTAATTACAAAAGACTTTCTTGAAAAAATTTCTGTGTCTGGCGCCTAGTCTTGTTTTCCTGAACTCTTTTAAAGGAAGAAAGGACAGATAGAAATGGGTGTCCGCAATTAGAATAGTGATAATTTAGTTTTAACAGTGTATCTTTGAGAAAAGAGAGTTTAGACATGTTGCTGAGGAGCATTAGTCTATTGCCTGCATATGGTGTTTTTGGATGCTACTCGAGAAAACTGGGGTTTCTAGAGGTAACAAAGATGAAAGCATCCATTATGATGTGCTACAGACACAGTCATACAAGTTAGGTGCATTCATTCGCTGACCACTCTGCCAGACTGATACTAGTATTCGGCGGGCGTTAAAGCAGATTAAAGCAGATTCTTTCTTTCTTACCGTTGTTTATATAACATGTTCTTCTTTGATCTTTCGTTTGTTAAGCCGTATGTCGTCAAAAGCACACGTATATATAACTTTATATAAACACTCAAACTACTGCATTAAAATTGCAAAACGCTATTTTCAAAAAAGACATAATTTCTTAGGAAAACACACAGAAAACACAATTCCGATTTTTAAAATACCCTGCTAAATTTTTCATGTATACATGCTGAGAAACATGTAAATTTTTTAAAGGCAGTGATGTACCAAAACGATAAACAAAGCAAATAAAATTTGTTAAAACATTAATTTAAGTATAAACTCACGCAAAAATCGTTTTTACGACAACAAATAGATGCTACATACAAAAACTGCTACGCAACCAAAACTAATACATTAATCAATTAATCACTTTTATACAACGTGTCTCGGTCACATTTGACAATCAGAGGTATCGAAATGATAAAGATACGGCACGTCTGCCGAAGATCTGAAAAATAGCTCTTTTTGAATGATTTGCTGAAACTGATCGGGAAACGAACAATGAGGTTGTTTCACCCTACAGAAAAGCCGTTCTATATGGATTGATGTTAGTGTGTACTGGGAGGGAACCACTCAGTTTGATCAGCCGCTATTGTGCAGATGATGTATTGCTAATAACTACGAGCATGGCACCTTTCACACTCCTGATATAATATAAAGTTACCACACTACAACGCTTACACTGACAGATACATAATAGATCCCTGACGCTCAACTACAGTAAGCCCCTTCCTACATAGATGGATAAGAATACAAGTATTGGATAACTACTCAAGATTTAACTGACACAGAGTGCAGGTGCAAGAGGGCATACGTGATTCGTGGGTGTACATAAGCAATTTGATAAAACACATATGAAAATTAGACAAGAACTGGGAGGAGGGGGAATGATCGGAAAATGAGAACGAAACTTTTCGCTTAAAGGTAGAGTAGTGTAACTTGAGGACCCGAAAAGTGGGGGTCTCTGCTCACCGCTTTTCTCACTCCTATGAAGCAAAAAGAAGAAAGATTCAGGTTGTTCTTGGGCACTCCAGCGCTCACACGTTCATCATATATACATGCATACAGGGAGAAAAAGGAGCGGACAGAGGGGGGGGGGGGGAATTGAAGATTGGATGCATCTGCTTCTCTTGTCAAAACATTTAAGCTGAGCAGCCCATATCAAGCCAATCTTTTTCCCCTGCTCTCAGAGTAGCCTCCCAAGTTCAAATCAATAACGCGTTCCCCCGCCTGAAATCTTCTCTCCTCTCCTACCCAGAACCATCACTTCTTCCCCTGTTCCACCCTCACAATTGAGTGCAAAAGAGATAGATGTGTGGAACTAAAAACTGTGAACGGACAGGCGCGCAGAAACACGCACGCACAAACATGTAAGCATGCTCGTATGTGGATTATGCAAATGTAGAACTCTCCATGTAATAGAGGACTGAAACAGCCAAACGATGGATCCCAGTTAGTTAAGCATATGGTCACAGACGTGTACCTTAGGTTCAGCAGCTAAAGCCCCACATTTCTCTTTTATCTTTCTCTCTCTCCGATGGCGCCTTTTACTCTTCTGTCTATCTGTGCACTTACTCTTCTGTTCTCTCTTCCTTTTTCTTTCCCCGTCCCCTCTCTATTTCTTTCTATCTCAATAAACTGAGCTGAAAAAACAGGGGGCCCCCTCTGCTTGTTGCAATCTCGGAGGAATTGAAAAATTAGCTTTAATTGGAGGGATGGGGGAGAGCGAGGTGTACGCGCACAGACTGAGACATTAAAATTTATAGATCACTCCTTCCTATATATACTAGAAACTCAGCTCCCGTTCTTTCTATCTTCCCCTTTTTAGTACTTCCTTTTCCCTCTATCCGCTCCGCTGGTAATGTATAACGTGCCAGCTTTCCATAATCAAGAAACCCACCCAGGTAGGTCCCTGCATACGTACATTCGTAGCTACATCTCAAGTTCTGTTCAGATATGAATGTTTGCTGCTTTCACTTTCTTTCTGGGCGAATTCACGTGAACAGCACTCGGAACTGAAATCTCACTCCAAATTCAAACAGTATATGTTTCTCAAAAGCTATACCTTCAACGATTCACTGACGAGGATGGCGTGACCTAGTTAGTTTAAAGAAGGTAATATTAGGTATATAACATGATTAATGAGATCACCCTCAGTAGTGTCTCTCTCTATACCTACCTATTTCTGTTGATGAATAGGTAAGGAAGAAGTAAATTTCAGCAGACATCCACAGAAGATAGCACACTGGCTGAGTTACAAGTTTTGGCTTACCAGCCACACATGTGTGCTCTAACGTTTTAACGTGAAACGACAAAACGAAAATACTTACATATACGTACACGCAATAAAAGACTTCCTATAGAAAAAATACAGGTGAGAAGGAGACTGCAAAATCAAGGGGGATTTCGTACTGATGCTGAATGCTGTTCTGCTTAATAAGAACGCAGACTAACGTCCAGAAAAGCCATGAACCACAGATGTGGAGTGGACAAGTTAATGGGTCACAGTAGTTGTATAACACACTAGGAGCTTAAAAATATTACAAAAGGTTCGACCCTGGTATTTCAACAATGAACGTGTAAAAAAGTAATAATTTGTTTATTTAATCAATGCAACATTTCCCCGAGTGTTTGTAAATTGATCATCAACCAAACCTCTACCCAACACGTTTAATCCGACCTTTACCTCCACAACTCTTGACAGGTGCCACTACACTTATTAATTACGTTCATTAGACTAAAATGATTATCAGATTATGTTTTACAGATTGTTTAAATGTTCATCACCAAATAAGCCTAACAGTCAACTTACGTATCTTAGGTAGTCCAAATCCCTGCAGACCGGCTCCGTCAAGATCAGCCGAATAGGCGCCATACGGATCGAAAATATCCTCTTCCGCACTATAACTGCGCTTTCTCATAACAGCCCGTCGGCGTCCAAGACGCTCCCGTTTGGCCTGTTCTCGTTCATAGTCCGAACCGGTCCCGCTGGAATAGGCGCCGGAGGCGGGGCCATACAACTGTTCCAGGCGTCGCCGCGTCTCCGGGGTGAGACCGCGTGGAAGGGAGGCTGCCCAGTTGTGGGCGTATTGGTCAAGCTTAAAGGGCTGTCCTGTGACAGGATTAATGGCTGGCAGTGAACGACGTGCGGTTCCCAGACCGACAGTTCTGGGCAGGGAAGCGGAAGCCGTAGCGGCGACGGGGAGACCCCCTGGAATCCCAGTTGGCATCATCACAGCACCTGAAGGGGGCCCAATACCCACATGAGCCACTGTGGGCGGGTTGGACGCCGCCGCGGTCCCACCACCCGGGATCAGTTGGGGGCCCAGCGATTGTTGAGCTGCAATGGTAGAAGGCATATGTTTAATCAGATAGCTATTCTCCATTTCCAGTAGACTAGGCTTGTCCATCTCTCCTTCCACTCGGACTACCTGCGGATGAAATACGTAGTACTGATCCCCCGTCGAAGCGAGTCTGACAGGACTCTGAGAGACAACTGTGAGGGCACCGCTGGCAGCGGGAGACGCGTAAGACACAATATTTGACAACGTGGTTCCAGTGGCGTAGCTAATGTTTAGCTGCAATAAAAAGAAAAATCATTTTGAAACTACTATAACACTGTTGCTGATAAATTAGCTTTGCGCTAGCTGCAATAATAAGGAATGCCAATTTGGTACTGTGGCGTGAAGCTTAACCAAACGTCATCCGACAAAAAGCAGTGTAGTATAATGAAATATTTATATAAGTAACTGTTCAGGGGCAAACAAAGGTAACAAAAGGACAAAACTGAAGTTCAGAAAACCTGTATATACCATTTCCTATTACAAAGCTAAATCCAGTAATTTCAACTAACGGCATATGTATATAAGCAAGAGTACATGATATAAGAGTGTGCCACTAGGCACACTCTATGTTATCAGCAAAAACTATGCTCTGCTCGCTAACGGCCCACCCCTCCCCCCCCCCCCGCAAATTAGCCCCTTCACTTCAAAGAATTTTGAGCGCTATGTTTGTTCTAAAGTTCTAAAGCTCGAAGCAGGCACAAAATTCGCGCACGCACTGCTTGTGTTTTCGAGCTTAAGCACATAATCATAGAGCGAGTGAGCGTACACCCGTTTCGACGAGGTACTGATTAAAGGGGGTGGGGGGTCACTAGGGTCTGGTTTGCGGGGGGGGGCGTGGGCCGCTAGCATGCAGATCGTAGTTTTTGCTCTGATAACATAGGGCTTGCCTAGTGGCATACTCTTATAATTATGTACTCTTGATATAAGTAATTGGTCAGTTTGATTAAGCCAATAATAATACGTATATAAGCAATTTTAGGACAGAAATAATGAAACTTACTGAAGGATTATGAGTTTGCACAGCTGAATTCGGAATAACCAGTGCATGATTACTTGCATATGCGGGATTGCTATATGGATTACCGCAGGCAGCTGAGGTTACCTAAATAGTAAATAATCAAAAACATTAAATTAAAACACAAAACTAACGTGGTCTTGAGCTGACGAAAACTCACATCACATCCAAGAAAAACATTTTATTTATAACCTAAGCACGTATATACGCATATAAATATGTATTTACGTGAAACTTGCGGTTCGATTTACAATCAGAGACTTCAGTCATGTAAGGAGGAGACACTGTTAGCCAACAGACTACAGGCGACTGACTGACGAAGAAGAAGTGTCTTACACAAGATTAGAAGGACTGCAAGCAAGGTATACAAGGATTAGATTAAGGCTAAAGGTAAAAGGAGGGATAGATAGGGGGGAGCTGTTATCCTAATAAGACAACCTGCGTTGATTGCAGCCGGCCATAAGCAGAACTTCCATGCATTCAATTATTTTTGTGCGCCATTATCATTAATTATTGATAATGTCCTACTTATATCCTACCTAGGTATGTATCAGAGAGAGATCCATCTTTAAAAGGTAGAAGAAAGGAAGAAGTTGACTTGAGCTAAGAGACCGAAATATGGATCAAGCTGAAGATTTTGAGAGACCGAAGACGAAAGATGAGCCAAAAATGATTGACGAATTAGCCTGGATAGAAATTAATTTTCTCCTCAGCTGTCAGATCAACAGAAGCTGGACATACATATGATGTTCTGACGTGTGGCAAAAACCTTGCTCATATACATTTAATATATATACTTACATTACATAGGTACCACAGGACAAAAAGCAGAGACGGGCAGGCGTGAGTGACAGTAACAAAACAAGAAAACTGCGTTTTCTTTAGTCAGGGGTTCCCTTTCAGAGTTTTCTCCTTCCCACTAAACCCCTTCCCTCAACTCCCAATAAGACGACCAAAAATGTCTGATTACAAGGATTTTAGGTCAAAACTTTCAAAATCTTTTCGGCTTCACCAGGAGTTTCTTGGTCTAAAATCATCTATTTTGATACAAGACTAAATTGTTCAGCATTTCAGATTTAGCTTAATTATAGCGGCCATCGATGGTCCGATTGCAAACATTTCGTCCATTTTAGATTACCACTTTTCCGTGGACACTTTTTTCGCCCCGACAAAAGTACATATATACATAAGAAATGTCATTATGCGACTTCAGCAATTGAAACCCGAAAAATTCGAGTCGCAAAGTGGGATTGGAATCCACGATATCTAAACTAGACGATATCTAGAATCCACGACAGCTACAACGTCTCAGCTGACCAACTGAAACTAACATAATTAACACTAAAACTAGTAGCCAGGTCAAAAATGTGAAAATGCGCCTACTGAGGATAGAGGCAAGTGAAGGTTCTATCACCGTAAACTGCGGAATATGAATGCTAAAAAGCTCAAACTTATAGGAATAAGTGGCCCATGTGCGGCACCTGTGTGGTTAAAATTTGAACTGTATGACTCTACTCTGAGCACAATTTTGATTGGTGAAGTCACACATCGACGTTAGTGGCAGAGTCGAAAATAACGAATTGCTATAACTCGTTGAATATACAGAGTTGAGCTCAAATATTTAGAGATTTTTCTTTTATGCCGGGTTGCTACACGTCCTAAAAGTTTGAGCCAAATCGAATTTTGAATCTGGAAGCCTGGGTTTTTTACTGGGGTGAAAGGGGTGGGGGGCACCCCCCACTTTTTGGGTTCCCCCCACTCGACCTCTCCTCCCCACTCGTCCCCCCCCCCACTTTTTTGGACTTCCCCCCACTCACCCTAAGTGCCCAGAAATAGCCAAATTTTTAGGATTTTTGGTCAAAATTTTCAAACATGTTCCGGCTTCGCCGGAAATTTTTGGTCAAAAATCGTCTAATTCGGTGCCAAAACATAATTTTTGAGCACTTTTAAGCTTAGTTATAGCAGTATATGTAGAAAACAAGCTTTTAAATTGTATTTTTGGCATTTTCAGCTCATTTTACCCCCCCCCCTTTGGACCTCCCCCCCACTAGTGGGGGGGCGTCCCCCCCCCCACTTATTTGTGCCTAAAAAAACCCCCAGGTATAGGTATAGGTAACAGAGTCGAATTTCTCCGAAATTGACTCATACAAACCTGACCAGAATACAATAGAATCTATATATATCTTCTGGTTGATAGAAAAAGCTTTATGCAGTCAAAGCATCCTGATGGCACTAGGGTGTAAACAAGGGTGTATATAGTCACTAAAAATTTTCTAAAACGTGTCTATCTATTTTTAAAGGAGGGTGAAATGCATCTCCTAAACTTAGTCGAATCTATTAACACTGTTAAAGCAGGAGTAGCCCAAGACGAAGAATTTCATTAAAACTGTGGTGGCAGACCGATAAAAAACAAGGGCTAACAGTTTCCTTCAACGAACATGCAGTGACCTAGAGTGCGCCTGTTACCCATGATCTATCTGACAAAACGACAAATTATGGCAAACTTTAGCTATTCATTACACCACTGTAAATGTAAATCTCACCGACTTGTGCTGGAGGCAATATATACTGCCACTTAGCTTTTACAGGGAGTGAAGTCAATTAATTGAAGTGATCCACCAGCTTAAAAACGCTTGACTGGTTCTTCATCACCAGAGTTATTCTAGCTTAGGCTTAACTAAAGCACAGGTCTGTCTCTTCTTTCCCCCTCAAAAGAAACCAACTCTTGTCCTTTTCCCCATGGAACTTGTTTGAATCCGCTTACACTACTCCCCCATCCTGTAGCCATGTTAGTCAATAGGCTGTTGGAAGCAAAAAAGACTCATAATGGAGATAACGCAAGGCAAGGATTCCCTTTTAGAATATTACCTGTGACAACGAATCAGCACCAGCGACAGAAAATGGGTTTCACTGAATAGCTGGGGTAGAGTAGGTAAAAAGGAGCTACCAAGACTCAGCCTTCATGACACGTTTGCTAGAGGTTAACAAAAAGAAAGAAAGAAATGCTAAATTAACCTAAAAGGCCGTAGTCTGAGTTCATTGTCACCAATTCAGGTAACCCATCAAAGATTGCCAATGGACTAGGAAAATTATTGTGATAAAATTACAGTGCACAATGTTGTGTTGTTAACTACGTAATCGCATGACCACTACTGTCGAAACTTTGCAAACGCTTTGCCTAGCTAATGTTAGGTTATAACAGCTAAATAATAAAAAAGAAAAATTGCCGTAACGGTGTACAACTACCACCGCTCATCTTGATGTCACTCCTGAAGCCATCTAATAAAGACTCTAACCTGGTAACTAATTCAGTACCTGAGCTAAAGCACCAGGCTGAGCGTTTGTGGTCGACATAAGAGAACTAGGAAAGGAATAAGGTGGGATTGATTGTTGTGGCTGTTGAACCATCAGAAGCCCCCCAGTAGATTCACCAGGAAATTGCTGGGAAGGAATCATGCCGGTGGGCAAAGAACCCTGGGAACCTGATGACATAATGCCAACTTGATGAAGCCCTGAGACGCCGGTTGTGCCAATGGAAAGCGGTGGATAAGCCATGGGACGAGTTGAATTAGGCAGACTCTGAAATAAGTCGTCAGTCAGAGCTTAGCTTATACGAATACTCTTTCCTTAGGATTTAAATATGCCATTTTGAACTCGGACTTCGTTTCCGAATTTCGAAACAGGAAAAGTAAATTTAAGATAGTGCTTTGGAATAAGACCACTGTCTGAAGCTGCATACACGAAATAGAATGGTTATTCTGTTAACATTAATAAGCTAATTAAAATTCTGTAGGACGTGTAAATCGAAATTTATACATTCTTTTCTGTTTCTAGAGTTAATCCGTGCAAAGTGCAGGTGCAAAAGACAGTCTAACAACGTCCTGTTTTCCGAAAAAGACACAGGGAGATGGTATTGTTGAAATTGTTCCACGGAAGCGAAAGAGCTTAAAGAATTCATTTGAAATCGAGGGGATAAAGGCAAAACCATTATTGCCAGAGTGGACTGCGTGTGCTACACACCATAATTCTGCCATTTCTTCGCTACGGTTTTTAACAAAAAATTAGATAACAATAGCAATTATTAAATTTAAAGGGTGATGAGAAAAGGTCAGTCCATAAAGCGAAAACTGTATACAGACAGTCTGTACAATAGCAACAATTATATCGATTAAAATCAAACGTACCGTAGCAACCGCAGAATGGTAAGAATAAGTGGGAGGTTCGGGTAGCACAGCAGTGGCCATGTGAGACGGACTAAAGGAAATTAGACTGCTAAATGTTCTAGGAACTCTGACAACATTAGAATCGCAACTGATAGCACCCTCTCTAGTTCTGGTACGAACAGTGATATAAAGTGGAGGATCGTCAGCAAAATCCGATTTCAGTAAAGTAATATGATCTTCTGAAAAATAGCAACAGAAAAAAATCAAGAAACTGTAGCATTCACCTGATTACAAGTGAATCTCTAGGATTTTCTACTGGAAGGGGCGGGGCGGTCGCGGTGCAATGGGATGGTAGTGGAATTTCAGGAAAAACAGATTTTAAAAAACGTAGTTTCTTAAAATACACTAAAAAGCAGAGGTGGAATTTAGAAAAAAACATGGGGTGGGGGGCCATCGTCGTTTTGGGCCCCCCATACCTTCACCCCACTTTTTGGGCTTCCCCCACTCACTAAAATGTGTCCAAATTTAAAGAATGTTTCGCCATAAACTATCTATTTTGCTACCAAAACTATTTTAATTTGTTTCATTTTTAGCTTATTTATAGCAGTATACTAGGAAGGCTATTTTACAGTATTTCCGGTATTTTAGGCCATTTAATTTCCACTCCCACATTTTGAATTCCCTTACTCTCCCCCGTTTACACTTATCGCCTAGAAAAAATCCATAAACGTCAAAATGAAGTATATAATGACAAAAGCCTGCTTTGCAGTCATTAACGTAAAACCGTAGTTCTAAGTAGGAGGGGGAAACAATTGGCACTGTCAGAACGCACTCAGACAGAACTGCTCTATAATGTCTTGTATCGTTCTCCGCCTGACGAAAAGAACCTATCTTTGTAACCACATTCATAGAATTTAAAAAACTAAAGTTCAGGACTGGAAAAGGTACCACATGGTAATCTCAAATATATACTTGGTAAGAAGAAAACTAAATCTACCTAGTACACAGTAAAATTACAACTCTGCGAACAAAAATGCCGGCAGGAACAAAACAACACTACCTACCAGCTGGACTATTAACCTCCCGAATCTTTTTTCCATCTGCGTAAATGTAGTAGCCAGCCACGGCAGCACGGGAAGGGGGCTTAGGCTGATTGGTGACCGGATGCCAGGTAATCAGCAAAGTCCCTTCCTGTGGACCCACGTCACATGTCACGTTCCCTGGTGGATCAGGAAGCCCGACTAAAACAAGAAATCAACACAAAACTGTACTGTTGAGCAGTGTACCTGCCTATTACCACGTAAACGCAGAAGGCTTACGTAAGCACTGGCAGAAGATCACAGATAACTGTTCCATTGTTTCCACTGATGTGCCATAGGCAGGGTTAGAATTTACCATGTAAACGGTTGGGCCAACTTAACAACAGGTTGCGGCACTTTAGCACTTTTCTACAGAGGATTGTAATGCAGGATCCTCAAGGATCGGTCTCCCAGACTTGGGTCTACTTCAGTTTTGTCAAGAAAATTAGAAAAATTGTAAACATCGCAGAAAATGCAGTTGAGGAAGAAAACAGAACGTTTACATCTACTTGCTCCCGTGGACGCTGCCACCACAGTTTGTTTAATAGTCTTAAAGACTGGAAAAGTAGCAGTAATCCTGGAATAGCCTCGCGCGTTACATCATGACGAGGGCAGGGATCCAGGAAATTACCAAACTGTAACAAAATCTCAGCTCACGGAATCACGTTCTCAGATTTGTGCACAAAAGTTAGATCTGAATGCCACTAACTTTTAGGAAGTGTTTTGAAATCAACGAAGCTTTCCACATTCTTGTCTTCCAACACGGCACGGGGATTCTTAGCGCGAATTGAGCAGCGATATAGTGTGGATGGAATTAGTCCTATAAAATAAAAAAACTGGTACAACTAAAAGGTAAAAGAAATATGTTCCATGCAGAAAAATAGGGTCTTGTTGCATAAAACAATTAGATGATCAGAGAAACAGATTTGTGAAGATCATAAATTGAAGAAAGAAAGAAGTTGCATACCACAAGACAAAAAGAAACTTGATCATTCGCAGAGCTCGAACCCGCGGTCTTCTGCTCAACACGGAAACGCTAAGCTTATATTTTGCATGCAGTAGAGAGATCTAATTGAAACCCAATAAATGTGATCAAGGACTCTGTTCAAGCGAATTTCGTAAGCTGTAATGGTTGTGCGCATTCGAACATTTATTTTCTGATTTGTACCAGAAATTCTTAGCCGCACATATGCCAACGCCACCCGTTAGTCCAGAATATTGGGTCCTCAATGTTACTGTACATTAATTTCTGATAACAATAAATCAAAGCTTGCCCTAAACGTTTCACGGTGCCAAACCTTTTATCACAATTTCATGAACGCCAGGAGTACAATTTCCAACTTTCTGACCGTTGAGTAGAATCATATGCTCACAGTTGGAGCTAGAAGGGTACCAAGAAATTTGAGCAGACATTGGTGAGATATTGAAAGCTCGAACGTCAACAGGAGAAACCGGCGCACCTGAAATCGAGAAGAAACCGCAATTTAACGACCGTGAAATTAACAACAAAGTTTAACCAATTTTTGTTAGCCAAACAAGACAATTCACACTTCATAATTAAAACAAAGACAAATCAAAACGAACCCTTGCCAACTGTTACAGTGCATGCCGCATCCGGAGAGTGGCCCATATCTGTCACAGCCCGCACAGAAATACGATGAGTCTAAAAATAGTTAAATTAAAAATTAATTAAATTAATTAAAAAGTCTCTATAAATAAATAAATAAATAAAAGCAAGATTGACACCTTTCCTCTTACCGAAATCTAGGTGCCCCTCTCATCTCACGATACCTTCAAACTGCTGAATTTTAGGATCTTTTGGCTTGTCGATCCAAACGTTCACAAAAGCACACCTTAACAGAACACAATAAGCCAAAAAGTGTACAAACTTCAGTGGTAACATCAACGTCTTCAATCAGCGTTTTGGGTTTCTGTGTGCTTGATACAATCACTCTGAGCAATGAATCAACACAGACATGATATTGGGAAATTGGCAAGGCTGACTTCTCTGGTGGCGACCACGAGATCAGAACGCTGCGCTTCAGTTGACGCTCCACCACTAAGTCCCGCGGAAAAGGCACTGAAATAAGCAAACGCTTTATGAGCACGAAGAAGAAGGTACTATTCAATTGTACTAGATCTAGGTTCTAGAAGAATAAATTCTTGTCCGGTTGCCAATGTTGTCAACGACTTAACTTAGGTTAAATCGTTAACCTGGGTTAATTTATGTATCAAAGATGTCAAAATAAAGCCGGGTTAGAAACTTAACCTGAGGTTCACTCATTGATATTAGACCCAGAAATGTGCGTAGGCAGAGAGCCTCCTCCGAAATTAATTAGCGACACGTCGGGTACAATTTTAAAATTTTTCGAGCTATAAGCTGCGAATTTTATTAATTAAGTCAGGAAAACTAATTTACACATCAAAATAGACTGCTGAAATTTTTACTGCTTGAAATTTTGACAAAATGTGCTGAGCAAAGTAGGTTTTAATCCTGTCATATTGTAAAAAGGTATCGCTTTAGTTTTCCCAGACCCCCTCCTCTATCATCGAACATAAGCACTTTATCTAACAAGTTCTTTCTTAGAAATTAATAAAATGAAAATCAAAATGCGGACACCCAAAGACAAAACAACCGTAATTCACAACCGATTTTATATTTTAAAATAACACAATTTGAATCAATCAAGTTAACTTGATTTGATCAAATGAGTCTTAACCAATTTGATTCAGAAACCACAAACCCACATTAGATCAATTACTTTTCTTGTTACTGTATTGGACTCAGCTATAAGAAGACGAAATTGTCCGGAAGAAGGAAGAAAAGTGGTGGATAAGCCAAGTTTGTTCGGATTACCCTTTTGGAATCAACAGGGAGCATGTCCTTCGTTACACATACCCACCTCCTCACGGGACCAGCTTTATTAGCATCCATTTTTACTCTGCCGACACCAGCAGTAACCAGAACAGCGATCACAAACCCTACTCGATCCCTACCCACCCAACTCCCCAGCCCCCGAGAACTTTGAAATTTTTCTACATTCTCGAACTTGAAAACCCCGCAATTTGACTATCCAGGAACGGCAACAGCGTGTGAAGAGTGGCCTACGAAGAGGACCGTGGTAGATCATCAAAACCTTCCATGAAACAAGGTTGGTCTGACGCTGGGTGTCCGCGTTTTGATTTTCATTTTATTAACTTTAACTGTATTAACTTAAAACTTCTCCTGAAATTCTCAAGGATTGGTCAATACAAGCAGCTTTTGTCCACGCTTATAGAATTCAAACATTCCATAGTCTAGCATTCTAACCAGACGAAAGTCATCCAATCTTCGAAAAACAAGCTAGTCGCACTAGATATTGGCAGACGTGTAAACATTTCTGCCGTAAAACTACTGCTGTCTAACCTTTAACACCTTCTTTCCTTCTAGGCTCCTGAACGCTCACATGGGTGATATCCACAGGTGGATACGGACAAATGGGGATCTCTCCAGGATTACCATTGTTTGAAAGAGTATTGATGGTGCTGGAAGTGTTGCTGACAACACCAGAGACTGAGATACCACCAGGGATTGCATTAATTAAGGGTACTGAGGTGGAATGAGGTATATGCGAAGGAGAAGGCGGTAAGGGCTTGGAGTGGTTGCCAGGACGAAATGGCATCGTCGCTTCCCTGCACGGCTTTCCAGAATCTTAAACAGAAACAAACATTTAATACTACAACACTAAGAATAAAGTATATATATCCAAGTTTTTTTCCGGAAATTGTCAGTATCGGAACACCTTCCCCTCAGTATTGTAGTAGTTTTATATATAAATATATAAATGCTATCGTATTTAATTATTAACCCAAACTTTTGTAGGTCAAAACTGACTGCAAAATACCATGAACTTCGATAGTTTAAAAACTTCAAAAATTGAGAATTCGATGAAAGAGAACTAAATCGGAATTCTAATTCTACCATATATAATACAAACAAACAATAGTAAAAACAGATTTAGATAAACTGAAAAATTTATTGCTTGTTAGACTGGAAAAATACCATCTCTAATATCTCTGATACACAAGAAATTCTGAGAAGAGAGAGGAGTGGGCAGGGGCGCACTTGGGCAGAGGGTTGGGAGTCTCGGTCTCGGTCTCGGTCTGGCGCACGTAAATCTCGGACCGAGACCGAAATTTTTTGAAAACATCTAATTTTGGCGAAAATTTTAAATCAATGTAATGAAAATTAACTAACGAGGTGGGGGGGGGGGCGGAGGGAGCGGACGTTGCCCGTAGCGCGGACATAAAATTTCAAAATTTTTCGCGCCGTTGGCGCGAAATTGACTTCCTTTTTGCTTAGTTTACCCTTATTATAGCGTTTTAAACCTTTCAATAGCAACTTTTTTAACATTTTCATACATTTTCATAAATTTATTAGACTTTTGCTTAATTTACGGTTACTTTTGCATTTTAAACCTTGTTTTCAAAGTTTTCAACTTCTGGGGGGCCTTGTCCTCTAGACCCCCAAATTTTTTTGAGGTCCGTCCCCCCTGAAGAAATTTCCTATGCGCCACTGGGAATGGTATATATATATAGAATTTCGGAAGAAGAGATATATACATACATACACATAGGGTCAAGTCCTGGGGGTTCTTGTCACAAAAAATTTTGAGGGGCTTGTACCTTAAGAATAAATTAAAGAAATTTATCGGAATATTAGCGCTGACTTTATTAAAATTTCCGATTTTCTCATAATTTGCAGCAAACTCTTCCATTTCTGGCTTATTTATTAAGACCTTTCACTCAAAGATACCTTTTAGTTTAAAATTTCTTCAATTTTTTAAGGAAAGACATTTTTTCAGCCATGTCGCTTACTCCCAGGTATTTTTCGTGACCCATTGGCATGGACCTCCCTGACATCGTTAACCTGTTTTCGCGGAAATATGAAAAAGGAAATAAAGACTGTTTATGAAAAAATTTATTCCTTTCTGTTCCTTTAGAAAAATGATGAATATACGTATGTGAAAGCTGAGCCCAGTTTAGGCGGCGTTGACAGAATTTAGTAGCATTGACCAATTTCGAAAACCTTCTACTTAAAGGCTCATAAACTGAAACACAGAAACAGCCAATTGGGATTTGAGCCTACTGCGCTTTTTGGAAATGCTGAAACTTAATTGGTGCAGAGCCCGACGCAAACTAATTCAGTTGCCTTCCTATAAAACTGCACGCACACACACATACGTATACATCTGTCACACACACACATACCTAATATCTGATGTTCACACAAGTAGACAACTACGTATGCGTACATGACAAGGTCGGAGAGGAGGGACAACCTTTCCTCTGCTTAGACAATAACCCTAACAATAGGGGTAAAATTTTGGAACGGCCACTCTACGAGGAGCCAACCAGAAGGGCATAGTCGTCATTTTAGGGCTGCTATCTGGATGAGAAGGGAAGGAAGGAAGGAAGGATCACTAATGATCATATCCAGCGGAGCACACAGAGTCAGGACCAAAACTACGGAACGAACACGTCTCACTGACACAGTGAGAAAAGGAGACGGAATAGCCACATGATGATTAACACTGGCATGTACTCCAGGGCTCAAACAACAAGTATACGTACATAATCACAGACTTGGTTTGGTGGATTAGATAACTGGTAAACTGCTCAAAATAACATAAAGACGATAACAGTAAAGTAACGATATAAAGTAAAATCGAAAACGGCAGATGTCAACATCTCGGTCGGCGGAATATTACGTAATAATACATATTACGTACCGTATGAAATTTCGTACCGTATAAGGACTGCATTTACTTAAATTAGCAAACCAAGTGACAAGGCGCAAGTTCAGAAAGCAAACAGACTTGTACGTTTTAATTGTAATCTTGTTTTTGTTGTGTTTTCTAGGTTTTTGTTTTTGTTATGGACACCCAGAAATCTAACCAATCTTAATCACGCGACTGGTTTCGACACCGAAGCAGTCCCTTCGTCAGGCGACTCCTGGCTAATACTAATCCCCCGACCCGGGAAGCTATTAGTAACGCTTGGAGGAAGTAATAACCAGGGCAGCTTTGCATCCACCTTCAGTACTGGTGGATAGCACTCCTAGCTTAGGAGGATTTTTTGAAACCCAATTCTCCAAAGTAAGCACCTAAGCTGAACTTAGGAGCGCTCCTAGGCTTTGGAGAATCTTTTGCAACGCGGTCCAGCAGTCGCCTAACGAAATCGATCGCGTGATTAAGATAGGTTAAATTTTTGGGTGACGTTCTGATATTTTCCTATTCTCATCGTAACAAATATAATATGCAACTAATAATACCAAAAATAAAATGTAAGACATGGTGCAAAAGTGGGATAGAAACCGTAAATATGTGGAAACAAATGAATGCGCATTGACAAAAATTCCGACTAACTGGGAAAATTTGCCCAAGCTCTTGCTGTAACGTTACACAGTCGCCAAGTTTTTGCTGTTTTCCAGAAAGCAGCTGAAAAACAGCGATTTTTTGCGTTTTTAGCTTAAAAATGCAAATTTTTCGCTAAATATTTCGGCATATTTTACATTTGGCTCGCCCCCCCACTTTTCGGAAGCCCCCCCCCACTTCCCCCTCCCTAGGGGGGGGGCGAAGCCCCCCCCCACTTTCAAAACCCTAAAAAAATGCCAGCCTACTGGTGTGTAATAGTAAAAACTTGAAAGGCAAAAGTAAAAAAGTAGCTAAAAGTTTTGGGGAGCGAAATAAGAAGCGGACGAACAGCTGTGGAAGTCTCTCATTGAAGCAAATTATACGTAGTTACTAATTAATACAAAACCATTTGCAACCTGATGCAGAACTTAGTTGTCAAAAGCGATAATTTATCCTTCTGCACAATTTTGCAGTGCCTAACATGATTGCTTGTCGAAAAAACAGATTACTTTAAAAATTTGGTTAATTATTTTGTATTGCGGAGTTTGTTAAGGTATCATCAAAATTTCCTTGGTGGTCAAAAAATCTGGAAACGATAATAAGCTCTAAACAACAATCTGCGACCAAATTTGAATAACCTTAAGCTTCGAAAATGCTCAAGAGAAAAATATATCAATATTGCACATCGAACAGAAATTAAATCTAAAACTTTCTAATATTTTGGTAAATTCAGAAGTTATATCACGTATATATATGCATTACTATGTAACTTACGTATATTTAGGTCATGTTTTAGGTGGGAGGACTTAGCCAAAATCGGAGGCGGCAATGTTTTTGAATAAAAATTCGAATATTCACGTCTTTTGTGTAAAAACTGCCAAAAATCGCTGAAAACTACTATAGCTGTTTTTAGAAAAATGTTGTTGTTGTTGTCACAACAACAACAACACGACTCATGTCAGAGCTGGACGCCTCCTATTCTTAAATTACGATGTCAAGCAGGTGGACGTCATCTACTGCTTATTCCGGATTTCTATTCGCTTTGGCTTGCGGAGGAATACGTACTTTTCGGATAACTTTCTTTCCTCGAAAACCGATTGTAAACTATTGACAACAGCAAGAGTACACAATGATAAGACTATGTCACCAGGCAAGCTCTATGTTATCAGAGCAAAAACTATGCTCTGCACGCTAACAGCCCACCCCCCGCAAATCATACCCTAGTTACCCCCCCCCGCAAATCAGTACCTAGTCGAAACGGGGGTACGCTCACTCGCTACTCTTATATTATGTACTCTTGACAACAGTAACTGCTAAATTCACATCTAAAAAATAAGCGGAACAACCCAGATAAACGACAGCGTGTATATATAGAAACGGTACACCTGACCAAAAGCAAAACGTTCATAAATCGCAATTATATAGGCACAAAATATTATATACAAATGCTTATAATCATTAGGGACACATACCAGTACCGGTTGGATTGCGTCTTAAGTGACGGCGAGCATTCGTAGGATTATGAACAGGAGAAGGATTGAAAGGTTCATAAGCCAAGGGTAGACCAACAGCATTCTCTGTCTGAGATTCAGAGGTTGAAGGCACGCTGCTGTACAATTCATAATCTGGAAAACAAATCGACATGCAGCAACAAAAATTTTGGATTAGTTAGTTGGTATGTACAATACGTGGCAAAGCACTCAGATTTTGCTGCAGAAGTTTCATGTAACTAACGACCACGAACTAAAGTATTCATAACGCACAAAGCAGAGATGCCATCTGTACGAGAGGGATCTAAGAAACAGCTAACAGCTCGGTAAAATGCTATAATCAGTACGATTATAAACTTGCTACATCCCTGAAAATGCTATCTTAAAAAGCACACGCTTTGAGAGGTCACAACATTTCCAAGATGGGCAGGGCCAAATCAGCACTTCAAAACGTCTTCGGATAGAAACCATTATCTTATTTTTCGTTACCACATCACATATATATTACAACCCTGTGCGTAAACTAAATTTCGTTAACTTTATTTCACGTTTAATGCGTGCGTGCATGTATATACGTACATAATACTATATACATGTACGTAAATTTACGCGTACACATGACCGACGATACTGTTTTGGGCAAACAACTAACTTAGTTTTCAGCGAGTCCGTCAGATAGCGAAGATGGTGAAGAAGGTCTTGTTAGCTACCAGAAAACATAACTTAAATTATCGACGTATATTCTTGCCGAGGACGTATATACGTAAATGTTTCCGACCTGTATATATATATAGATATTCGTAACATATAATACGTATGTATATATATCTATTTATTTATTTACAAATTTATATATATCGTACGCTGCAGTATATTATACCTGGCACCCTCTCTACGTAGTTTGATGGCACCAATCCTGTATCACCAGAGATAAGTTCGCCGTCAAAGAACCCATCCTAAAGCAACAAATAAAATGCAATGCCATTGTGCCAAACAAACGTTTTTGCATAAGCTCACGCCACGCGCAAACAAAATTTTTCGCCGCTTACGACCTTAAAATATTATATCCAAGACACGCAGACAAAATAATTCAATAAATCCAATATACCTGCAAATAATACTAAAAGTGCAGAATTTAACTGAGCGGGCTGATAATAAAATACGAGCATTTCGCTATTTCCCTTCAGTTTTTAAAGGAAAGGAAGCGAGATCGATCGGTCAATTCTCCTACCTACCACTATGTGGAGTAGTCTATTTGTTGAATAAAAAATTTAGTGGTGTGTCATATATACGCATTAGTGATGTGCGCTGAAACATTTGCCCGCTCCGGAGCTCCGGCCGGAGCGGGCTGTCGGAGCAGCGGAGCTCCGACTGTTATATATTTGAAAATATGGGTGAGATGAAAGAAAAGAAAACATTTATAGACATTGAAAGTTTACATAGAAGAATATATTTTTTCGGAAAAAGAAATAATTGCGATTGATTAAAACGTTTTATGGAAACAATTTTTAGAGGTCATAGTTTAGAATTATATATATTTCAATTTTTACTTTTATTATCTGGACAATTTAGAACAAGTAATCCCTAAAACGGGTAATATTCCGCCGTAGCTTTGTGAAGAACATAGGAGTTCATATGACCCAGTTTTGGCGGGGAGGTAGCCAACACCCTATCAGATTCTACCTACAGTACACGAGCCCGTTTTGAAGACCCCCCATTCCCCAAACGGGTACCTCTGTTAGTGACCTCCCACCAAACCACCAAACAGGTGAACATTCGCGTTTTATTGATGGAGCACAGATACGCAATGCAATGAAGATAATGCCTTACTCTTCTTCTAATATATATATATATATATATATATATATATATATATATATATATATATATATATATATATATATATATATATATATATATATATATATATATATATATATATATATATATATATATATATATATATATATATATATATATATATATATTGCAATAGTGCACTATGGATCATGCATGTGCCTTGGGGGACGAATCCCCAGACCAAGAGCTCCCCAGATGGGTCGCTCACCATCTCCAAATTCTGGCATTTCGCTGCCTGCCTGCAATGTCCTATGCTTGGATTTTAAAAAGAAAAACAATTCATTCCAATTAAGTTTATACAATAATGAACAAAGATGGGATGTAACTGTCACGGCCTTGTCTAGGTAGGGGTGAAGGCACCGGTGAGGTCGGTGGTGCGCACCTCCAGGCCACTCTGTTGCGACTATAAGGACTCACCAGCTGGGCCACCCAACACCAATGGACAACACAGCTCTACTTTTCATTTCGTTCTTTGTAAAAACTAAATAGTTGACTGAAAATTGATCAACTCTATATATATATATATATATATGTATTATTATTGTAGCGACGGTATGGAAAGTTTCGCTGGAGTATATTTTACGAAAATAAATTTAAGGTTTGTGAAATTGATTCGGAAAAATTGTTTGAGCAAAGTGACTGCTGTTTGTTTCAATCCTTGTTTGACACACTTCAACCTCTGCTTCGATGATGTATCATGGTTGATAAAAAAATTACCTTAAATTAGGTTCCGACTGCCAAGCTTTGACCAATTTTTATATACACGGTTTTCTGGCGAGCAGACTGTTCGACTAATATATATATACTCGGAGTGCTGGTTAATTTGCATTATGTACATTAAATCAAAATTTTCGCAATTGTGAATTTGTCAAGACGGGGACATTGTGTTTGTTTCAAGGAAAGACAATAGGGTGAGCAGATCATTAAATTTAACAAAAGAAAAACATTTTAAATCCGCTTAAATAACGAAGATCATTTAAAACAAGGTCCTTGCTTCGAAAATTCATTTCAGAAAATTCTTTGTCACCATGCTTTTTTCCAGATCCCCACCACTGAAAAAAACTGATGCTACTAGAATTATGTGTTAAAGATAGGGATTAGTGCAGCAGTCGCAACAATTTTACACTGCGAAAGGGATCGAGTCATTACAAAGATTCCGCCTCCGGCGGAATAAAAATTGTCTCCAGAAAACTGTCTTGAGAAAATAAGCAATTTATTACAGTTCTTGAGCATTCGTAGAAATCGTGAGGCTACAGCAAGAAATCATAAAAGAAGTCTTGAAATATTTCTTCATTGCCCAGCTTATGAACAACAGAAGCGTCAAAGCGTGAAAATGGCTGCTCCGGGCACCCGGAATTCCGGAGCATCGGCTCACATCACTACATAATACGTACGTACATACCTCGTCCATGTCGCCATGTACAAGAACGTAGTCCCCTGGTTCCAGCGTCAGCTCAGTTTCATGATTCTCATTAGGTGAATCGCGAGCAGGGCAGTAGCTGTACTTGGCACGAAAAAGGCGACAACTCGAGGGCTTTTCCGCAATCCACGACAACAGTTCCTGATAATTGAGATGGTGACGAGTTGGATTACGACTTTCCTAAAGTTGATTCAAAAATAACATTTTAATAATATTTTTGAGTAGTAATGATGTTGGACTTACTTTCGGAAGGGGAGATGTCGCCCCCACTACAAAGATCTTAATTTTGCGCAATCGCTATCATAAATAGGCAATACGAAAGCTATAGGAGGGATGTAACTTTTCAACGAGATTTTGGCAAGAAATTCTCAACTTGTGGGAAGCACAGTACGTATGTGTATACCCAAACCCCGTTCTTCTAGCCATCTATGTATGTACTGAACATTTGATGTTTTATCCAAAAATCTCGTCCATAGCAATTTAAAATTTTAAATTTACACAAGATTTCCACAAGTCCGACTTGGAAAACCCTGTGTGAAAGGACACATGATAGCGGATTTCATAGTTTCCCTGGAACTTTGGGTCTGGGGGGGTAAATCTTGGCCGACCTCCGAAATGTGATGGGGGTACCCCCCACCCCCCCCCCCCAGAATTCGGACCTCAGAAATTTCGAAAAATGGCCAACAAATGCAAAATTTTCTGTAATTTAGCCCTTTTTTCCTCAAAATAAGGCTTGTTTTTAACGTTTTAGGCGTTTTTGCCCTGTTTTAAAGCGATTTTAGGTCAAAATTTTAGAAAAATTTTTCAAAAAATGACCATTTTTTTGGCAAATTTAGCTAACTTTTTGGGTCCAAAAATCGTTGGCGGGGGGGTTTGGGGGGGGGGTAGCCAAAAGTTGGGGGAGGGTACGTCAAAAAATCTGGTGGGGTAAAGTTGGTCAAAAATTTTGGGGGGATACCCCCCACCCAACACCCCCCCCCCCAAAGAAAACTATGGCGGATTTGCTTCACAATAAATTATTGCAAACGCGTCTTTCTAATAATTCTAAAACTTCTGGGGATTGTACCCCCAGACCAACACACAATAGATAACACGAATAGTTAAATAAAAATACACCTACAAAAACAGCGAACAATTTTTTAAAAAAAATGACGCTTTTTATTCAAAGACGCTTTTTATATTAGGTAAAACGGGTCACCGACGCTTTTGGCTCAGCAAAAAACATATTAACACAGTTTAGTCTCAATTTTCACGTTTTTGTCAGTTTTCCAATCTGGGGCTGGGGCAGATATCGGAGGTCGAAGGAGGATGGGTCCCTAAAAAGCCCAATTTTCTATTATGGCACAGTTTGGTGAAAATACGAAGGCGGGCTAGTGAAATCAGAACCGGGCAGTCGCTGAATGAAATCTCGGATTGGTGGAGGCAGCTTCACCAGGGGGCTGTCCCCCCCAAATTTTCAACCAACTTAACCTCGTCCCAGTTTTTTTTACTTTCCCTCCCCCACTAACTACCCCCCCCCGACCCTCCATCAGCACTTTTTGGGGCCCCCAAGAAGTTAACTAAATTTTGTCAAAACAAGTCATTTTTGATAATTTTTTCTCAAATTTTGACTCAGGAACGCTTTAAAACCGTGAGCAACGTCAAAAATAATATTCAAAAACACAAACCCCCGCCTCCTCAAAAAAATCATGAGGCCGCAACAAGCCACAAAAGCATAGTTTCCTTGGGGGGGGGGGGGTTGGGGGAGGGGGTATCCCCCCAATATTTTCGACCAACCTCACCCCCCCCCAGATTTTTTTTAGTTACCCTCCGCCTTCCCCAACTTTTGGCCACCCCCCGAACGCCCCTAACGATTTTTGGACCCAAAAAGTTAGCTAAATTTGGCCGAAAAATGGTCATTTTTTGAAAGATTTTTCTAAAATTTTGACCTAAAATCGCTTTAAAACGGTGCAAAAACACCTAAAACGTTGAAAACAAGCCTTATTTTGATGAAAAAGGGCTAAATTACTGAAAATTTTGCATTTTTTGGCCATTTTTCGAAATTTCTGATGTCCGAATTCTGGGGAGGGTTGGGGGGGGTACCCCCCATCACATTTCGGAGGTCGGCCAAGATTTACCCCCCCCCCCCCAAACCCAAAGTTTCAGGGAAACCATGCACAAAAGCAAAGGCACAGACAAAGGCACAGGCACACACAAACAAACAAACACCCATCCCACATTCCAACAGTTGAAATGCGCAAGCTTTTGATATTAGCTAATGATAATGTTTCGAAATGAAACAGCGATCAAAATTGGACTTACGAAACAATGGAGACAAAAAATAGTTAGTTACCAGCAGTTTCACTTTGTTTGCAGATGAAAGTTTTGGATCTACAACAATAAGCATATAGACTCTCGCATTCTACTGAAACATAAAACACAGGGTTTTGAAAACGAGAGAACTACCTAACTACTGCCGGAAAGCATAATAATAATAATAATGATAATAAAATCATGATCATAATCATAATAATGATAAAATTTAATAATATTTACTTCGGCAGATCATGGTTTTGAAGTTTAAGTATATTTCTATTCAAATTTCAATTTCAGCCGATTTGATCGGCAATTGTGTGAGGTAAGCGGTTCGAAAAATACCGAAGGGTGGTTTTATTACGATTTTAATACGACTTTGAGAGATTGTCCAATTTTAGAGATATTTTACGTGAAGCTACAATGGCTGGAATACTGTGTCCAGAAAAACTTTTGGCAGCTGAGACCAAGTGATTGGGTAGCTACCATTATGGCTTAAAGAATAGAAATTTTAGTAAAGCTTCATGCGATAAATCGAATGCAGTACTTGAAAGAACATAAAAAGGGTGGGGTCTAAAAGCAGGACCAGGACCAGGTTCAGGACCAGGACCACTTTTCAGGACAAGGGCCAGGACCACTCCCCAGGACTAGAGATGAGCACGGACCGGATTTTTTCGGACCGGCCCGGCCCGCTCGCAAAATCTTTCGGCCCGGCCCGGCCCGCCAAAAGAATAATTCCAAAATTTTACTAACAATATTATTTCAAAGGCTTCAATGCAAGATGGAGAGGCTAAATTAACTACTACTACTACTATACTACTACTATACTACTACTACTACTACTACACTACTATATACTACTACAACGCTACTCGAGGTCATCCGTTTAAATTGTATGTTCAGCGTGCTCGTCTAGAAATCAGGAAAAAATTTTGCTGTGATAGAATTGTTCCAATTTGGAATTATCTTGATTCTGATATAGTTTGTGCCTCCTCGCTGTGTGAATTTAAAAGGAACCTGAAGAATATATGTTTAAGTCAATTTTTAAGGGGACGGGGATTAGTAGTCGGATAAACGGCCCACCCTGTTCCTGCCAGCCTATTCTACACTATCTGTTTTTGACGTTTATCTCTATATGTTATCGCCTTTAGACTTGACCTTGTATTTGCTCTTTTTGTTTTTGTACTAACTTTGTTCATTGGTTGGTGAATAAACTAAACTAAACTAAAACTAAATGCAAAATTATGCTACGAAATGTTAAATGTTGCAATAAAATAACCAGAATCAGTATAGCTAATTTTACTGATTTTTACAAGATTTTCTAGAGCTGATCCGGCCCGTTTCGGCCCGCTCCGGCCCGCAGTTAAAAAATTCTCGGCCCGGCCGGCCGGCCCGGCCCGGCCCGCGGGCCGGGCTGGGCCGGGCCGACGGGCCGAAATGCTCATCTCTACCCAGGACCAGGACCAAATTTCTAAAATCAGGACCACTTTCAGGACCACCCTAAGGATCACCCCCAGGACCAGGACCAAATTTCTAAAATCAGAACCACTTTCAGGACTACCCTCAGGATCACCCACAGGACCAGGACCAAATTTCTAAAATCAGGACCACTTTCTGGACCACCCTCAGGATCACTCCCAAGGAACAGAACCAAAGGTCAGAAATCAGGACCACTTTCAGGACTTTGGTCCTGGTCCTGATCCTGGTCCTGGTACGGTGTTTAGACCCCACCCATAAAAAGAGCTTAAACAATGATGAGCATATCTCTTCTTTACGTGGCGTGGCTTCTATCAAAAGCTACAGGCGGTTGAATATATGGAATGAATGGCACCATTTTCAAAATGTCAACTTGAAACCTTGTCCCCATTGTGTAAGTAGCAAGCCAAGCACTAGATTAAGCATGGGCACGAATATCGAATAATTCGCGAATAATTCGATATTCGCGAATACCACGAATATCCGAATAGTCGTTTACTATTCGCGAATAGTTAACGAATAATTCAATGAACGAATATTCGAACTATTCGAACGAATATTCGAATTATTCGAGCGAATATTCAAATTATTCGTTAATTTCTAAGTAATTATCCTATATACAGGCGAATTTTCGGACTTTTTGCTGGCTTCTGCACTAAAATGAAACTGAACTCACACAGAATATTTACGTGCACTAAACTTGCAAAGATCTTTAATCGTTCTGTCCTAACAGTTTTATACATGCACACTCGTCTTACATAATCGAGATTTCTCACCTACAACAGGTTTTGTAGTTGACCAAGTATTTTATTGCCCTTTAACTGGCACGTTTCGTTCCAGAGCACATACTGTTGCACTATTTGCGCTTTCAATGTCTTGATCCGTCTGTGTACTGTTGTTCTGATCCATTTCAACCAGATTATCGCGAATTTTACGAAGCAAAATTGTGTTCCATGAACACCATTCCACCAGTTTGAAGTTTGACCATATAAATGCTGTGACTGTAAAATAGTTTCCTGCCGCTATACGCTTCCAAAAGGGTTCTTCAGCTTATTCAAAAACTTTCAGCAGTTAAACGTGCATGCAAATGTAAATTATGACTTAATCATTGCCGTTTTTGAATTCGAATATTCGAATAATTCGCGAATGATTCGAATAATTCGAATTATTCGCGAATTTCGAATACTACGAATTATTCGCGAATTATTCGAATAGTACCCCACGAATATTGACGAATATTCGAATACCTGTTTTACTATTCGTGCCCATGCTTACACTAGATCGTTCTGATTCGGCACATTGCTATTTGCTGGTATTTAGCACCAAACTACATTGCTTTAAAGATTGCTTGAGAAATAAAGCCGTATCCTGTCGCGTCCCTAAACATTGTTGCTTTAATTTTTTCAGTTTGTTTCAACATTTTCACAGCTGTTTGTTCCCCATTAATTTGAAAATGTTTGCGAAAATTAGTTCAGTGTAATTTTGCGATATGCTTACTATATATATATATATATATATATATATATATATATATATATATATATATATATATATATATATATATATATATATATATATATATATATATATATATATATATATATATTGCTAACTTGGTATGCTTACTGGAGTGGGGCACATATTGCTTTTGGATGATGGCAGCTCTTTGTGGACTGCCATGAACCGCGTCAGCACCAGGAAGATTGTACTGAATGTGATTTCCTTCAGGGTTCGTCTGAATTTCAGCTGATTTCTAAACATAATATCAAATGCATCTAAGTTAAGGTATATATATACTGGTTATTTTCAGGTATTTTCCACTCTTACAGCTTCAATCCTTTACGAAACTGGCTAAACTTACGTTAACCCATTTTTGTGGTCTTTAACAATCAGGAACCAGTCCCGCATTTTTGCGTGAAATGATAAAAAGTTCTTGGCTTATTGCCTTATTCTCTAAGCAGGCAGTATAGTTGCCGAATTGATGGTTGTTGTAGCTGGAAATAGGGCACCAAAATAAACATTTTTGCTTTTATGACAAGCAAAAACTATTTTGAAGGTCTAAAATTTTCATTTTTGAGAAAACCAGTTTATTCCAAATTACTGCCACGTGTTAAGGGCAGTCTTGGTTTACTTATGTACATAATGATAAGAGTATATATGCCACTAAGCAAGCTCTATGTTATCAGAGCAAAAACTATGTTCTGTTCGCTAACGGTTCACCACCCCCCCCCACCGTAAATTAGACCCATCACTTCAAAGAATTTCGTACGCTATGTTTGTGTTCTAAAGTACGAAGCAGACACAAAACGAGCACACATAGTGCTTGTGTTTTCGAACTTAAGCACATAAACATAGAGCGAGTGAGCGTACCGCCATTTCGACTAGGTACTGATTTACGGAGGGTCACTATGGTCTGATTTGCGGCCGTTAGCTAGTGGCGTTAGCGAGCAGAGCATAGTTTTTGTTTTGATAACATAGAGTGTGCCTAGTGGCACACGCTTACATTACGTACGTACTTTTGCTTATACTCAATCGATACTCCGTCCAAATGCGCATGTTGCATTCGTTCTGTGCCTTTCAGTGCTGTACAAATTACTAATCCTTAATAATCAAAAGCTATTAATTGTATGCAAAAGCTTGACTGCTGTTGTCAAGCGTTTGACTAACACAACACAATATGGATGTAACCGAAAATCGATGCAATCGAATGAATTTGAATATTCAAGATTGGTGAGCCGAGCCCACTCAGTTTCAAAATTACCCCGAGAGGAGCCGACCTCATTATCTTGCGAGCCGAGCCTAGTGAGCTTTAGTATCTCAAGTATGCCCCTTCCTCGCCTATGTATACTTTGCTGGTGGTCTTATAGCCCATGGTTTAGTCCATTTCCTTTTAAGATAGCACCTAGTAAGAAATTATTATATATTATATAACTTCCTATAGACAGGTGGATCATCAGCACTGTTTATAGTTTCGGGAAGATTTAATGGCTAAGCTATGTTATAACAAAAATGTTATAAATTAGTTATAGTAGGAAGAATAAGACAGAACTACTGCAAATAGTTTTGGTGTGCTATTTCTCTTCAAACATTTTATACGCATACAGTCATAGAAACCGAAATCAGTCCTAATATGACAGCTTACTCTTAAGTGTTTTGGAGAATTTTGGCAATGATGAATGTCTCCAAGACTGTGTCTTTGACGCAACCTCGTTATTTCCTGAGTAAGCTCGTGATGGATTGCTGCTTGTCGCTCGTACTTGCGCTCCAAAGCCTCAACCTTTGACTAAAACAAAAGAGATTACAGATGTGAAGTATATATACATTTCGTGTTGTTCACATCTGAAAAACTTGCCCTCCCTGTTTCTGTGTGTAACAGGTGGGTGCTTCGTAGATTTAGTACAAAAGTGATTAGTTTTGTGGCACAAACATAGCAGTACCTACTTTCTACAGGCATTCTGCTTGTAGCTTCTATCTATTCATTGTTTGGAGTTCACCAATATGTTTACCCGTTTATTAGACCTCAGATCAGATAAGCAAGAGTATATAATAAATAAGACGCCCTGTTGGAATGGAACATATATAGTTGAAACAATGAATTACCTCCAATGAGGCAACTGAGGCATCCTCACGAATTTGGCCAGAGCATGACGTTGACATAGATGAAATAGCATCTTGTTGCTAAACAATTTAATACATTATTTGACCTTGGCTTGATAAACGCTTCTGAAATAGAATAAATGCCTAAATTTAAACTTTAATCCTGAGGTGGAATTATTGACAGAATAAGCAGCGGATTCAAAAACAATGCCATAAAGATCTCGCGCCGGAAGGGTACTAGTAATAATGACTAGGTCGCATAAAAGCTATTGATGACTATTGAGCTAAGAGAAAATTAAATGAATAAGAAAAAACTGAAAATCTAGGCAATGTAACAAAATCCTGTAGTGTCATGTCCCTATATACAATAAAAATTATGCACAAGCGTAGTGTAAAAGCCTAAACGGATAAAAACTCAAATCATTTGGAGTAAAATGGAATTTTCGAATTTTATAGCAGTGAAACATATAATGACGATAGATAGATAGGTATGCACACAGTTTTGATTCGATTCTGATACAGGGAACCTATTCAATTAATTTTCATTTTGAAGCCGTTCACTTTGACCACCACACAGAGTTTAGCATAAAGCTGATTCCATGTAATAATGCAGATAGAAAGAGAAATTCACCATCTGTTCAGATTAATGCAGGTATGCAATTCTGATCTGATCAGCGCTGGTTCAGCATAGATTTAGAAAGACAGCTTACTTTTTTGTGGTTTGGTTCGTTAACAGTACATAAAGTGTTTAAAAATAAATTGAGATACATCGTCTACAGTAGATTACCAAGATTCCGCAGGTTTGATTATTAAGAAAAATTCTGTGACATTGTATATAACAGACGCTGCAGTGTGCTGCAAATAATTTACATAAATTCAGAAATTCAAAAATTCAAAGATTTCAAAAATTTTAAAAAGTTTGAAAAAATTTAAAATTTTAGTTTGGTAAGGGGGACCAAGGGGAACCAAAAAATTTTTTGAAAAAATCTTACTGAAGACTTTCGTACAGGGATTTTCTGGGGCGCTGAGCACGAATCTGAAATCCGTTTTTCGATTCAGCCTTTCGTTAGCCCAGTATATGCTAAAGTTGTAAGCTTAACATGTAAGCTTATACTGAGCTATGCTAACGAAAAGCTCAGTAGTATAGTATGGACATTTCGAGCCCCACTACCGGGAGGGAGTGACCTTTTGACCTTTCCTACTGCCTGTCATATGGTGTCTTCCTTACTAGCGATACATATATACCCCCAGTACCAAAAGCAATACTTCTTCTTCTCCGTCCCTCTGCGTTCTTCCCCCGGGGCTTGGGACCCGGCGTCGGCCCATTACCGGACTCCTACCTGTCTAACCTATCTACCTACCTACTTACGTATCTAACCTACTTACCTAACCTATGTACAAGACATATATAGAGTACCTAGTCCGGCGCATGCAATATTTTTGGGTTTTCTCTATATTTTTAATATTTTTGGATTTTTTGTATTTTTAATTTTTTTGGGCTTTCTAAGTACAGTATACAACATATCCATATACAACTATATACAGAGTTAGCCCTTAAGAGGACTGTTGGGATGAGGGAGAGCAGAGGTGGAGGCGAAGTTTGGTTCCCAGGGTTTGAGCAAGGCTGTCGATAAGTGGAATTTGTTTCTGGTCAACCATCCGAAGGTCTACCAAATCGGGTCCTTCTAAAACTCCCAAAAATGGTAATCCAAAAGTTCCTTTAAATTTAAAAGTAGCCGATCTTCCATCCTCGATGGCTGTTTCCGGGGTGAAGTAACTTGGCGCACTGTAGTCCCAAATTTCCACCTCATTACTTTGAACACTGAACCAACACCACCAATACATTTTCGAGTGAGCTTTTACAACCGACCGTCCACCACGACAGAACGAATGAGACTGATCCATTTTCCGATTTTTGCTCCTTTTATAGATTTTTGTCAATTCCCAAGAGGGTAGTTAGCGGTCCCCAAGGGACCAAGATCAAATGCTCCGACCAATTAGGTCATTAATCAAACTCGACAAACGGTCTCAGGAGGGTAACTAAAATACAACTCGGTGTGGTCCCAGGGGATAACATATGGCGAGCGTGGGTAAAAATAAAATTTAAGGTGGCGTCATCCCAGGGGAAGGTCGATGAGATTGAAACCAGCTTACTGTCCAAACTTGATCACGATTTTGAGTCACTCCTACCTTACGTCTAGCCCACAGTTATCAACTTTTATAGATATCCCTTTTATCTGTCTTGCCTTGCCCTAATTTCGCAACTACCTTGGTTTTATGCTCCGAGTCACTCCAATATTACTCCAAGTATACTTTTTCTAATATTTCTTATGACCTGGCCTTGCCCTTTCCTTCCTAACCTTAATCTTCCGCTTCCGTAATTTTGTGCTCCGAGTCACTCCAAAGTTACACCGGTCCTGCTCCGAGTCAACACCGAGTATACACTGAGCATACACCGAGCTTACTCTATTTATGTTTTTAAATCTAAATTGTTTTCAATCGGACCCGCCCTCGTCGCCTTCTGTTTTTTCTGGTAGTACCATCGTATCTAGGTCGACGTTCTTTTCTATTGCTCGCTTAAGGGCCTCTTCATTAGAAAATTCATGCTCGTAGTCTACCTGCTCATCCATAATCTTTTCGATAAGTGGGTCGTCAAGGAACTGTTTGCAACGTTGGATGTGAGTATAGATCAACCTGTTTAACTCTGCTCTAATTAATGGTCGTTCGTTGTAAGCCTCAACCTCAGATGTAGCCTCAGAATTGCCGTCAGTAAGGTACTCTTGGGTTAGTCTACCCATTCGTCGTTCATATTTCACCTCAGCCCGGCGAACAAGCTCACCCCAAAATTCTTCAATCGGTCTTATCTTACTACCCGAGTCACTACTTCTTGAGGACTCCGTACTCATCATAGTCCGGCTTTGCACTGTGAATATTTTGAACATGACGCTGGAGGTTGAACGCCCTTGTGAAAGTCTGACCACATTCACCACACTGGTTGGTTTATTGTATTCGCAACAGACATCTCTAGAGTTGTATTGTGCCTGCTGATATGTACTTTGTCGTTCTGTGCTTTTATGTACTTTGTCGTTCATGCTTTTGTGATTTTGGCTGGTTTTGTCTTTTCGTGCTTGTGTACTTTGTCTATCATGCTTTTATTGATTTAGAGTCACTCAAAACCTACTCCGAGCTAACACCGAGTAAACACTGAGCATACATCGAGCCTACACCGAGCCGTGTCAGTAATGGTGGGGGTAATTTTCGAGTAATGTCACAGAACAAGGACTGATTTACGTTTTTATTGATTCACAGTACTCGAAGTCGTCGCGTCGAATTGGCCTTCTGAACCAGCGCAGATCAGATCAGAATTGCATACTTCTGATCTGATCTGCGAACTAGATGTCGAATTGGCCTTTCGACGCGACGACTTCGAGTACTGTGAATCAATAAAAACGTAAATCAGTCCTTGTTCTGTGACATTACTCGAAAATTACCCCCACCATTACTGACACGGCTCGGTGTAAGCTCGATGTATGCTCAGTGTTTACTCGGTGTTAGCTCGGAGTAGGTTTTGAGTGACTCTAAATCAATAAAAGCATGATAGACAAAGTACATAAAAGCATGATAGACAAAGACCGATTGGAGAATTTTGGGGTGAGCTTGTTCGCCGGGCTGAGGTGAAATATGAACGACGAATGGGTAGACTAACCCAAGAGTACCTTACTGACGGCAATTCTGAGGCTACATCTGAGGTTGAGGCTTACAACGAACGACCATTAATTAGAGCAGAGTTAAACAGGTTGATCTATACTCACATCCAACGTTGCAAACAGTTCTTTGACGACCCACTTATCGAAAAGATTATGGATGAGCAGGTAGACTACGAGCATGAATTTTCTAATGAAGAGGCCCTTAAGCGAGCAATAGAAAAGAACGTCGACCTAGATACGATGGTACTACCAGAAAAAACAGAAGGCGACGAGGGCGGGTCCGATTGAAAACAATTTAGATTTAAAAGAAAACATAAAATGAGAGAGTAAGCTCGGTGTATGCTCAGTGTATACTCGGTGTTGACTCGGAGCAGTACCGGTGTAACTTTGGAGTGACTCGGAGCACAAAATTACGAAGCGGAAGATTAAGGTTAGGAAAGAGGAAAGGGCAAGGCCAGGTCATAAGAAATATTAGAAAAAGTATACTTGGAGTAATATTGGAGTGACTCGGAGCATAAAACCAAGGTAGTTGCGAAATTAGGGGCAAGGCAAGACAGATAAAAGGGATATCTATAAAAGTTGATAACTGTGAGCTAGACGTAAGGTAGGAGTGTGACTCAAAATCGTGAACAAGTTTGGACAGTAAGCTGGTTTCAATCTCATGGACCTTCCCCGGGATGACGCCACCTTAAATTTTATTTTCACCCACGCTCGCCATATGTTATCCCCTGGGACCACACCGAGATTGGTACTTTAGTTACCCTCCTGGGACCGTTTGTCGAGTTTGATGTAATGTCCTAATCGGTCGGCATTTGATCTTGGTCCCTTGGGGACCGCTACCTACTCCCTGGGGAATTGACAAAAATCTATGTGCTGAGCAAAATCCGGGAAAATGGATAACTGTCTCCTTCGGTTCGTCGTGGTGTGGACGGTCGGTTGTAAAAGTCTCCTGAAAATGTTCGGGCAGGTGTTGGTTTAGTGCGTTCATGATAACGACGTGGAAATTTGGGACTACAGTGCGACATGCTACCACACCCCGGAAACAGCTATCGAGCATGGAAGATCGGCTACTTTTAAATTTAAAGGAACTTTTGGATTTACTCATTTTGGGAGTTCTAGAAGGACCCGTGGTGACCTTCGGATGGTTGACCAGAAACAAATTCCACTTATCGTTAGCCTTGCTAAACCCCTGAGGAACCGAAGTTCCTCCACCACTCTCCCCGCCCAAACGGTCTCCTCTTTAAAGGCTAACTCTAGAGTATAGTTGTATATGGATATGTTGTATACTGTACTTAGAAAGCCCCAAAAAATTAAAAATACAAAAAACCCAAAAAATATTAAAAATATAGAGAAAACATAAAATATTGCATGCCAGACTGGACTAGTACTCTATATATGTATTGTCCATCGGTTAGGTAAGTAGGTTA
>JASAND010014889.1:0-11792 GCA_030248195.1 Trissonchulus latispiculum
CTTTGTGCTTTGTGCTTTCCTGGTTCAGGTTCGTTCTTTGTTTTTTTTGCTTTGTGCTTTACTGGTTCATGCTTTGTGCTATGTGTTTTGTGCTTTGTGCTTTTGTGCTCGAGCACTGACGTTCATACTTCGTGCTTTGTGCTTTGGGTTTTGTGCTTTGTATTTTATGCTCACTTGTTCATACTTCGTGCTTTGTGCTTCGGGAATGTGCTTTTGTGCTTTTGAGTGTGGGTCGACGATCTCCTCGGGGTAACCGTAGCCCGGCTGATATTCGGCCAACGTTTTTTCCGATCCGCAGACTGAAGGCAATTCAGACACCTGGCGAGCTGAGCCAACCGGACCTCCCTAATTTGGTCTGAATGCTCAATGACGGCAGCTATCTTCGAAAGCTACCTGAACCTCTCTCCTACAACTACGGACCTTAAAACTATACTTATCGTAAATTTCAATTTAGGATACTAAATGGAAAATCTCCCCTTTTTCGGAGACTGAGATACCAGTTCAGTAGCTTAGACTTAGGCTTAGTCCTCTAAGACGATTAAGACGCTTAAGACGTTTAAGACGTCTAAAGCCCGGTTCATACTTCGTGCTTTGTGCTTTGTGCTTTCTTGGTTCAGCTTCGTGCTATGTGTTTTGTGCTTTGTGCTTTCCTGGTTCATGCTTTGTGACGTGTGTACACCTGACACTCCCACTGAATGAGCCAACGCCAAAACCGATTGAGCCAAACTCCTTAGGTCGAACTGTGATTGAGCCAAGCAAAATTATGATTGAGCCGCTTTTAGTTTATTTGTAAAAAGCATATTATTATGGGAGTGCTAAATGTCACTCATCACTCCCATGATTGATCCATGATTAGAAACTTTGTAAGAAAATTATACATAATGACTACTGATTGAGCCACCAATTTATTTCTTGTTGCTTCCTGTCCTACACTAATAATTTAACTTCGAAATTTCAAAACTTTAGTTAGCTGGTAACCGGTCAATGCAGTGGAAGGATAGCTAACTAAAGGCTTATTAACTGTCAGTTCGTATTTTGGGCAACTCAAAGATAATAGCAAGCAACCAGCAAAGCATTTATTTATCAGGAACAAAGTATTGAAGCTAAGTCGAGCACGGCAATGAATTGCTATTTATTATTGGAAATGCTGTGAATTTTGTCAAATTTTGTCGACCCCCCCACCACCAGATTTTCAAATTTCGCTTCTTCCCCCCATTTTTGGGCAAAAACCAAAGACACCCGCCCCAACTTTCGGCTCCCCCCCCCCTTTCTCCAAGAATCCCAGCACCTTAGTTTCACCAGGGGGATGTTGGTTACTCCCCCCCCCAATTTTCGACCAACTTTACCACCTCCCAGATTTTTTACTTTCTCTCCCCACTTTTGGTTACCCCCCCCCACCCATCGTTTCCTTGGGGGGGGGGGGTGGAGTCCCCCCCAAAATTTTCGACCGAATTTACCCCCCCCCCCCCCAGATTTTTTGACTTACCCTCCCCCAACTTTTGGCTACCCCCCCGAACCCCCCCAACGATTTTAGGACACAAAAATTTATCTAAATTTGTTCGAAAAATGGTCATTTTTTGAAAAATTTTTCTAAAATTTTGACCTAAAATCGCTTTAAAACGGTGCAAAAGCGCCTAAAACGTTAAGAACAAGCCTTATTTTGATGAAAAAAGGGCTAAATTACAGAAAATTTTGCATTTTCTGGCCATTTTTCGAAATTTCTGAGGTCCGAATTCTGGGGGGGGGGTTGGGGGGTAGCCCCCATCACATTTCGGAGGTCGGCCAAGATTTACCCCCCCAGACCCAAAGTTCCAGGGAAACTATGCCCCCACCCCGAACACCCCAAGCACTTTCTGGGCAAAAAAGTTGGGTAAATGTTGCCAAAAATGGTCATTTTTCAACAAATTTCTCAAATGTCAAATGTTTTCTTAAAATTGCAATTGCTTTAAAACAGTGTAATAACACCTAAACCGATTAAATCAAGCCTTGTCTTGAGGAAAAAATGTTAAAATTTTGGATTGCCTGAGGTCCGAATTTGGGGGGGGGAGGGGCGAGGTTCGGGGGTACTCCCCATCACATGGCGTGGGTTGACCACCAAATTTCCGAAGTTTGCCCCCCCCTAATCAAAAATTCCGGTGAAACTATGTCCAGCACGGCAACGATTGACCCAAAAGGTTTGCTAAATATGATGGCTACTCCCCTGCTTTTACACATGAGACATCTGTCCCTATCCCGCTGTCAGCTTCACGTCCTCCAGTTCACAGCATTTTCTGGAAATCGTATCTACATATCTACGGTTCTCGATTTTTCTATACAGACCGATTTTCCTGTTATGGCTTAATTCGAGGAAACTGGTTTGAACTCTGGAAAAGATTTGGATTTTCTTAATTCTAATCCTTTTCCAGACCAGAACTCAGTTCCTCAGTTCAAGTGAATTTTTCAATGTACATATTAATAAGCTGATATATACACAGTCACAGTGTGCATGGCGCACTGTACACGGCATCTATGTACATACTGGAGTTGCGGCGAGCGTCATCAAATTCCGTTGGGTAAGTGTGTAGTTTTTGGATTACGTGGTATTCAAGTTGTATTGTATTTAATGTTTCGGTATGCGATACGGCGGTTGGGCTTTGCAATAGTTTTGAAGCGGCCGCTTTGGGGTGGGCGAAACTTACGTTGGAAATTTTCGCTTCCGGGCAAGTTAGGTCCGTTTGTTTTTGCCGTATAAGTCACGCTTGGAAAAATGAAATTTCCTGTCGGAGTGTTAGAACGATCTGGGCATTTTCAGCAGGTTAAGTTAGGTTTTTCTGAACGAATATACCCCGAAAGTGAACCTTTTTGATTAGTTTTCGCTGCCCGGCCCGACCAGCCACCTGTACGGCCGGCTTAAAGCGGACTTGGCGCTAAAATGGCCATTTTTGTCAAAGCTACAGGACTCAGGGAAGACGGTAGAGAGACGCGGTTTGTTGCATAAGGATCTGCGGAAGGGTTTATATGTCCTAACGAGGGCGATTTTCGATATCTGTCCTGGATCGTTCAGACGGCTGGCCCAAAGTTGGTCCGGCCAAATAGCCATTTTGGAAAAATTTCTAAGTCCCAACTCCACAGAAAATAGTCAAAAATAGGCCTAAATATGCTGTTTTGAGCCATCTAGTGAGACGCATATAAGGGTTATCACTTATCGGGGTCGCTGAACACGATGAGCATAGTCGCAGTGCGGTGCAGTGATGCTATCGTGCTGTGCGGTTATGCAGCAACCACAGAACGCAGGCTGTAGAATTACTGCAAACGGTTAAACATATTAAATTTGGTGTGTAGATAGCTTAGGACATGGCAAATTAACATAGATATATTGACAGTCGTGTCTGCATGTGGTTGCGCTGCAGTATATAGGGTGCTGCTGCAGGTCATTCATAAAATGTTCATTTGGACGCTGTATCGATTGAGTACAAATAAGCCTACTTTGTCCTAACATGAGGCAGTAATTTTGAAAAAGCTTATTTCCTCGAAAATGGCCATTTTCGACCCTCATAACAGTTTTTGCTTTTACTGACTTAAGCCTTAGAGATATAGCTCAAAGGTTGTAAAAGCATCAGGCCTGTTGCGGTTCCTTTTTTCCTATTTTTTTCTATTTTTTCGAGGCATTCCTATTTATTCCTATTTTCAGCCGAAATTCCTATTTTTCCTATTTTTTGTATTTGACCAGTGTAAAGCCTAAATTTTCATCTTGGCTATTTTGCTGAACAGAACACAAAACTTTCTTTAAGCTTTGAATGACAAAATAGGTTTTGAGAAAAATTTTGCGCCTTCGGCGCAGTTGTGTTATCATTGTTTTTTAAATGCCCTCGTCTTACCTTTGTTTATATTAGTCCTCCAACCTACACAGGTACCTTGGTTCGTATTGTATACTTACGTATACTTACGTATTGTATAATTGAATATGCAGTGCTTGTTGCACATCCACACTTGCTTTTCTCATACGTTAACCATGGATGTTTATGTTTTAGTTCTAGCATTTCTAGAAACGCTGGATTCCAAAAAGATAACGAAGTAGGGATACAAGAATTGCGGAGGGTTTGGGGGCGGGGTTCAAAGCAAGCGATTTTTATGAAATTGAGAGCCAGTAGCTATTTTCTCGAGCACTTTGATCTGTTTCAGTAATTTTCTCTTTTTGTCGCTAGAAAGAGTGCGCCAAAAGTTTTTCTCATTTCAGAAATAAGCGCAGGTCAGAAATCGGAAAATTTTCATAACTTTAAGGTTTGAATCGGTTTTTAAGCAATATATAAATGAATTTAGGGCGTTCTAGAGAATTTTCTGAATTTTTCAGAAAAATTCAAAAATTTTCGGAAATTTCAAATTTTATACACCGCTAATTTTCCAACCTGCCAGAAAAAATTAGCGAGTTCTTTCGAAAGTTGCGAAAAAACAGAAAAAACTGTTTTTCCGGTAGTTCCTTCCGGTGTCCATCCCTGGTTAAACCCAGATTGAGCTCAAAAAGGTGTAATGGTATCGCCCTAGATTTCCGATTGGTCCAGCGGTCAAATATTCCAGCTTCAAATGTTTATAAGTGGTTCGATTCCCGAAAAATTGCGACACCACCGTACCGTTCGTCAAATTTAAAACAAAAGATTTCAGGACATTCAAAATTCATTCAATAGCACAATTGCGCTTTCTGCTTGAAACAACAAATTAAGCGTTCATTTTAAGCCTGAGAATTCCTATTTTTTCCTATTTTTTGATGGTAAAATTCCTATTCTTATTCCTATTTTTTGGAAAACCCCGCGCAACAGCCCTGAAAAGTTCATTTTCGTGTCCTCCCTCCAGCCATAACAACCTATCCCGTGTCTTGTCTACCTACTGGGAGCCTAAGGCAAAAAACCAAAACTTTCTTATCTTTTGGCCTAAAAATACGGGACTGGTCCCAGAATGCTAAAGAGCACGTTAGTTATTATTTCGGAAGTTGGCCGTTTACGTAAAGGATTAAAGTCGTATATATGAGTCAAAAATACCCCAATGGAAACCAGCGCTTTAAAACAGCTATGTATTTTTACATACGTATATATGCTGCCAAAACGGGATTTAAGATGTTATGGTCTCCGGTTTTGGTCAAAACTTGTTTTAAAGCTTATAAGCCGTACATTCACATGAGCTTAAGAAATTAGCAAAAATAGCGAAAATTTTCTAGCATGCTGACATCTGACAGGCTGAATATAGACCAAAAATATTTGTACATCGATTTCTCAAAACTGCAGAATCGGCCAAAATTTCTTCTTGTGGCTTGATTTGAAGGACATGTTGGCCGAGGGAGATATTTTGGATTTAATTCAACAATCAGCATGTCTAATGCTCCAGAAAATCAGCTAAATGTGCGGTGACACGAAATTTCACAACTTTGCATTTGCGAGTTTTCTCGTTTTCAGTGTGAATTTTCATCCTGTCAAAGTCACGCGAATCCATTGGGTAGTTTTTGAGAAATAATCGATGCTAAAAGCAAAATTATCGCAGTTTCGGCCAAATCTCTAGCTTAAAGTTACGAACTCCAGCTAATAGGCATTGATAAAATGTGCAAGGTCAGTGTGTATCAATATTAGTGATGTGCGCCGGAGCTCAGCCCCGACGGAGCTGCTCCGATTTTTGGTGCTCCGGAGCGGGCTTCTGCTCTGGAGCTCCGGAGCTCCGGGTACCCGGAGCAGCCATTTTTAAGCTTTGAAGCCTGTCTGTTGTTCATAAGTTGGATAGTGAAGCAATATTTGAACCCTTTAGCGATTTCTTGCTGTAGTGGCAAGGCAAATGGCAAAGGCTATTTCAGCGCATATCACTAATCAATATAGTATAAATAAACCAAAATTGTCCGTAAGAATTGACAGTATATAATTTTGAAAAACTGATTTTGTGGAAAATCCCCAAAATCGGTTTTGCCTATATATATATATATATATATATATATATATATATATATATATATATATATATATATATATATATACTAACTAAACCACTACAGGTAGCTCAAAGGTTGTAAAAGCAAAAATGTTCATTTCCGTGCCGTCATTTCAGACATAACAACCAATCCGGTGTATATCGAGTACGTACTGAGAGAATAATGGCGAAAATCAAAAATTTCCTATCTTTTCACCTAAAAATGCGAGACTGGTCCCAGAATGTTCAAGAGCACCAAACTTATATATTTTGAAAGTTTCATCCACTTTCATTAAGAATTGGAGCCTATAGGGTCAAATTTACACAAGGCGATACCGGCAGCTTAAGGGGGAGGGGTCGCCAATTTGCGACCTTCCGGAATTCCTTTTCATTTTAACACATTTTGTACTTCCCATGGGTCCGCAAAACAAGACACTTGTGTTTGTTGCAAAACTTCCACTATCATTCCCAATAGTGCTCCAAATGTGACCCCGACATACTAATATACTATTACTGTATGTTAAACACAGGAAAAAGAAACATTTTGCACCTGACGACCCCCTACAAACATTGGCTACCCAGCCCCAACTGTCGACTACCGATGAGTGTAACTATGAGTAAATTAAGATATACAGTATCATAAGGAGCGGTCCCTTGTGTATGAATCAGTTTATTTTGCAATAAAGATGCATTTTGCATAAAGATTTTGCATTTTTTTAGATGCTCGACTTCAGATTTTGACGTTTTTGCACATATACATATATACGTATACATATATATCTTGAACAGTTTCGCCCACCCCAAGCGGCCCCTAGAAACATTCTCCTAGTATTATCCTAATCGCAGTAATATCATAAAAGAAGCCTAAAAATTCAAAATGAAAAGCAAACACTTACTCAATGGAAATCCAATTTCCAGTATGAACCATTTGTATCTGCTTCTTCATACGCATTACATACCGTGAAAAACTCCCGTTGAACTGAGAAACTGTGTTCTGGTCTTGAAAAGAATTAGAATTAAGAAAATCCGATTCTTTTCCAGAGTTCAAACCAGTTTCCTCGAATTAATCCATAACAGGAAAATCGGTATTTATATATAGAAAAATCGAGAACCATAGGCATATAGATACGATTTCCAGGAAATGCTCTGAATTGGAGGAAGTGGAGCTGACTGGGGGATAGGGAAGGATGTATCATGTGTAAAAGCAGGGGAATAGCCATATTTAGCAAACTTCAAAACTTTTAACATTTTTTCCTCAAGACAAGGCTTGATTTAATCGGTTTAGGCGTTTTTACACTGTTTTAAAGCAATTTTAAGAAAACATTTGAGAAACTTGTTGAAAAAATGACCATTTTTGGCAACATTTACCCAACTTGTTTTGCCCAGAAAGTGCTTGGGGTGTTCGGGGGGGGGTTAACCAAAAGTGGGGAGAGAAAGTAAAAATCTGGAAGGTGGTAAAGTTGGTCGAAAATTGGGGGGGGAGTAACCAACATCCCCCTGGTGAAACTAAGGTGCTGGGATTCTTGGAGGAAGGGGGGGAGCCGAAAGTTGGGGGCGGGTGTCTTTGGTTTTTGCCCAAAAATGGGGGAAGAAGCGAAATTTGAAAATCTGGTGGTGGGGGGTAGACAAAATTTGACAAAATTCACAGCATTTCCAATAATAAATAGGAATTCATTGCCGTGCTCGACTTAGCTTCAATACTTTGTTCCTGATAAATAAATGCTTTGCTGGTTGCTTGCTATTATCTTTGAGTTGCCCAAAATACGAACTGACAGTTAATAAGCCTTTAGTTAGCTATCCTTCCACTGCATTGACCGGTTACCAGCTAACTAAAGTTTTGAAATTTCGAAGTTAAATTATTAGTGTAGGACAGGAAGCAACAAGAAATAAATTGGTGGCTCAATCAGTAGTCATTATGTATAATTTTCTCACAAAGTTTCTAATCATGGATCAATCATGGGAGTGATAAGTGACATTTAGCACTCCCATAATAATATGCTTTTTACAAATAAACTAAAAGCGGCTCAATCATAATTTTGCTTGGCTCAATCACAGTTCGACCTAAGGAGTTTGGCTCAATCGGTTTTGGCGTTGGCTCATTCAGTGGGAGTGTCAGGTGTACACACGTTGCTTTGTGCTATGTGTTTTGTTCTTTGTGCTTTTGTGCTCGTGCACTGTCGTTCATACTTCGTGCTTTGTGCTTTGGGTTTTGTGCTTTGTGTTTTATGCTCACTTGTTCATACTTCGTGCTTTGTGCTTCGGGAATGTGCTCTTGTGCTTTTGAGTGTGGGTCGACGATCTCCTCGGGGTAACCGTAGCCCGGCTGATATTCGGCCAACGTTTTTTCCGATCCGCAGACTGAAGGCAATTCAGACACCTGGAGAGCTGAGCCAACCGGACCTCCCTAATTCGGTCTGAACGCTCAATGACGGCAGCTAATCTTTCGAAAGCTACCTGAACCTCTCTCCTACAACTACGGACCTTAAAACTATACTTATCGTAAATTTCAATTTAGGATACTGAATGGAAAATCTCCCTTCTTTTCGGAGACTGAGATATCAGTTCAGTAGCTTAGGCTTAGGCTTAGGCCTAGTCTTTTAAGACGATTAAAACGTTTAAGGCGTTTAAGACGTCTAAAGCCCGGTTCATACTTCGTGCTTTGTGCTTTGGGTTTTGTGCTTTGTGTTTTATGCTCACTTGTTCATACTTCGTGCTTTGTGCTTCGGGAATGTGCTTTTGTGCTTTTGAGTGTGGGCCAACAATCTCCTGGGGGTAACCGTAGCCCGGCTGATATTCGGCCAACGTTTTTTCCGATCCGCAGACTGAAGGCAATTCAGACACCTGGCGAGCTGAGCCAACCGGACCTCCCTAATTTGGTCTGAACGCTCAATGACGGCAGCTAATCTTTCGAAAGCTACCTGAACCTCTCTCCTACAACTACGGACCTTAAAACTATACTTGTTGTAAATTTCAATTTAGGTTACAAAATGGAAAATCTCCCCTTTTTTCGGAGACTGAGATATCAGTTCAGTAGCTTAGGCTTAGGCTTAGGCTTAGTCGTTTAAGACGATTAAGACGTTTAAAACGTTTAAGACGTCTAAAGCCCGGTTCATACTTCGTGCTTTGTGCTTTGTGGTTTCCTGGTTCAGCTTCGTGCTATGTGTTTTGTGCTTTGTGCTTTCCTGGTTCATGCTTCGTGCTATGTGTTTTGTGCTTTGTGCTTTTGTGTGCTCGAGCACTGACGTTCATACTTCGTGCTTTGTGCTTTGGGTTTTGTGCTTTGTGTTTTATGCTCACTTGTTCATACTTCGTGCTTTGTGCTTCGGGAATGTGCTTTTGTGCTTTTGAGTGTGGGTCGACGATCTCCTCGGGGTAACCGTAGCCCGAGTGATATTCGGCCAACGTTTTTTCCGATCCGCAGACTGAAGGCAATTCAGACACCTGTCGAGCTGAGCCAACCGGACCTCCCTAATTTGGTCTGAACGCTCAGTGACGGCAGCTAATCTTTCGAAAGCTACCTGAACCTCTCTCCTACAACTACGGACCTTAAAACTATACTTATCGTAAATTTCAATTTAGGATACTAAATGGAAAATCTCCCCTTTTTTCGGAGACTGAGATATCAGTTCAGTAGCTTAGGCTTAGGCTTAGGCTTAGTCTTTTAAGACGATTAAGACGTTTAAGACGTTTAAGACGTCTAAAGCCCGGTTCATACTTCGTGCTTTGTGCTTTGTGCTTTCCTGGTTCAGCTTCGTGCTATGTGTTTTGTGCTTTGTGCTTTCCTGGTTCATGCTTCGTGCTATGTGTTTTGTGCTTTGTGCTTTTGTGCTCGAGCACTGACGTTCATACTTCGTGCTTTGTGCTTTGGGTTTTGTGCTTTGTGTTTTATGCTCACTTGTTCATACTTCGTGCTTTGTGCTTCGGGAATGTGCTTTTGTGCTTTTGAGTGTGGGTCGACGATCTCCTCGGGGTAACCGTAGCCCGGCTGATATTCGGCCAACGTTTTTTCCGATCCGCAGACTGAAGGCAATTCAGACACCTGGCGAGCTGAGCCAACCGGACCTCCCTAATTTGGTCTGAACGCTCAATGACGGCAGCTAATCTCTCGAAAGCTACCTGAACCTCTCTCCTACAACTACGGACCTTAAAACTATACTTATCGTAAATTTCAATTTAGGATACTAAATGGAAAATCTCCCCTTTTTTCGGAGACTGAGATATCAGTTCAGTAGCTTAGGCTTAGGCTTAGGCTTAGTCTTTTAAGACGATTAAGACGTTTAAGACGTTTAAGACGACTAAAGCCCGGTTCATACTTCGTGCTTTGTGCTTTGTGCTTTCCTGGTTCAGCTTCGTGCTATGTGTTTTGTGCTTTGTGCTTTCCTGGTTCATGCTTCGTGCTATGTGTTTTGTGCTTTGTGCTTTTGTGCTCGAGCACTGACGTTCATACTTCGTGCTTTGTGCTTTGGGTTTTGTGTTTTGTGTTTTATGCTCACTTGTTCATACTTCGTGCTTTGTGCTTCGGGAATGTGCTTTTGTGCTTTTGGGTGTGGGTCGACGATCTCCTCGGGGTAACCGTAGCCCGGCTGATATTCGGCCAAGGTTTTTTCCGATCCGCAGACTGAAGGAAATTCAGACACCTGGCGAGCTGAGCCAACCGGACCTCCCTAATTTGGTCTGAACGCTCAATGACGGCAGCTAATCTTTCGAAAGCTACCTGAACCTCTCTCCTACAACTACGGACCTTAAAACTATACTTATCGTAAATTTCAATTTAGGATACTAAATGGAAAATCTCCCCTTTTTCGGAGACTGAGATATCAGTTCAGTAGCTTAGGCTTAGGCATAGGCTTAGTCTTTTAAGGTGGTGATTCCCTTTGGTCACAAAAGTTTGCACCGTTACCACTCGTTCATTACTTGGAGTTAAGAAGCCATTTTTATATCAAAATGTAGCCTGACACTTTCTCTTTTTAATGCATGTCACGAAACTAATGTTCCTTTTTTAAAATATTTTTAACACATTTTAGAAGAAGCATAATTTTCCAGAATTTTTGCAGACTCAAGTAAATTTTTTCGCGAGACATCGGTTATATCATTCGATACCTCCATCAAATAGCTGGGGACGATTTTTTATTTATTGTGAAATCGCTCTTCGTTATGGAGATATAAGCTGAAATGTGTGTGTAACCTGTATTTTGCCTACTTTTTCCAAATTTGTCGAGCGATTACTATAGCTAGAAAGCAGCAATCGGGGCAACTAAAAAATCGTCCCTGGGTATGTTTGTGCAGAACACATTTGTTCAGTAACAGCCCCTCCAACTTGCATGGTGAATGCTCCACAACCTTTGGAAAAAATTAGTCGTGTTTTCGCAAAAACTACATTTTTTATGATAGCAGCCTACAGGATAGCAGTTGGAAGACGATCATGTGTCGGATAATTTGTCCCTGTGAGACCTTCAGATCGACGCCCTTAGTTTGATTTTACGGCATGCGTAGTTCAAGAAATATTGGATTATTTGATTTCTGCAAAAATGACAAGTTTTCGACGCCAAAACAAGAAACTCGGCAATATCTCACGGTAGAGAAAAGCTAGAAACTTGCTTTAAAAAGCAAAAAATGTGAAGCTCAATGAGATCTTTCGAATGCATATAGTCATAACTGTATAGCTGCTGCCATACGTTCAGAAATTGGGAAAAACCGCTCTGATTGGAAATCTCGAATTTTTGAACCGGGATTGAGCGGAGGGTGTTAGAACGCTAAAAGAATGTATTTTCGGAAAGTTTCGCCAAATTTCATCCTGATTTGTGCCGCCAACCAACAATTTGTGCCCAAAAGGAATCACCACCTTAAGACGATTATGACGTTTAAGGGGG
>JASAND010014891.1:0-15009 GCA_030248195.1 Trissonchulus latispiculum
TACTTCCTGCCTAAGGAAGCGGCCAGAGGTCAATTCGCACGTTTTTGAGAAGTTTGTCAGGATTTTAGATTTCCCCAAAAGTTTCAAGTTAAACAAGGAGATTTTCAACAAGAACAACGAAAGAAAAGAGAAAGGCAAAGATCGAAACAATGCATTTCAATTAAAAGTTCACAAATTTAGATCAATCTTCTGTATGAAGTTTTCGGGTCCCCAACTCCAAACCACAACCGAAATTTTGGTAGCCTTGGAACAGGCTCTCAGGGCCGAGAAGCGGCAGAAGTTCGCTAAGGACAGCTTTGGATGCTCGGTCAGTCGTCTGGTCAAGGGAGCAAGCCTCAACCAGGGGGGAGTAGCAGTGCACGGCAAGGCAAAGATTCAGATAGTAGCAGATGGGTGTCGGACAAATCACCCTTAGTAGATATATAAGACGATCCAAAGGGTGTCGGACAAATCACCCTGACTGTAGCAGCTGTGTGTGTGCACTCTACTCTGCCCCTGGCAGACTGTTTATCCCGGTTGCAAAAAGAAGAAGAAAAGTTACACGTGAAGCACCTTCGGTTCCTGAACAGCAGGAAGAGAGAGAGTGAGAAGGAGGTAGAGAGAGAGAGAGGCCGGGGGATCCACGTGGGAACTCACACCGGTGAGAGCAAAAGACAGCGACGGAGAGGTCCAAGGGAACCAACTGGGGACACTGAGCAGCAGGCGGAGATGGGAGATCCACGGCAAGGCAGCAAGGATCGGCAGGACAGGCAGCGGATCACAGGCTGGCAGGCCAGACAGAGAGAACAGGATTCAGGAAGGCAAAGCAGGGCTTGAGCGCAACCTGAATCAAATGGGTTAAAACCGTTAGGATCTTTCAGAGAAAGATCCTAACACGATATTTCCTGGGTCCAGGAATAATCCCTAAGAAGCTGAGATTGAAAGTTTGAAAAGTGCGTGATACGGTGTAAAAAATTTGAGAGTGCGTTCTGTGGTTTAAATTGAAGAAAATTTGAGTAAAAATTGAAATTTGGGGACTTTTGGGAGAGTTCCCAAAAGTCCAAGCTTCTCAGTGGATTTCCTTTCGGAAATCCACGCGACCCAGGTAATATCTGCATAGATATTACGAATCAGAATCATTTACAACAGTGAATAAAATAATTTAAATTAACGGACTATTCTCAGGGGTATTTTAAAAGAGGACTTCTGGGTCCTTTAATAAGTCTCAGAAGCGATTCCCAGAAAAAGAGGGAAATCGCCTTTAAAAAAACTAGATAATTGAAAGAAAGAAAAGGGGGAGAAACCCTAAGGTGGGAAGTAAGCCTAAACCCCCCTTAAATCTGAAACCCCAAAAGTTGACGAGGGGCTAGTGTTAATACACCAGCCCCATTCCGGAGTGGGGGAAAATTTGGGCATAGTAACGCCCTAATATAAAGAAAACAGGGGGGAGTGAAGGGAGAGGCCAAAAAGCGGCCGTACGGTTCGGAAGACGAGGTAAGACTGATGTTCAAAACAAGTCCACCTGTCAATCACGACAATTTCGGCAATCATTCGTCTGATTGGCCGAAATTGTCCTCCGCGCAAAAGGCGCGCACTTAAATGATTCTGATTGGGTCCGAGTTGTTGCAATCATAAAATAACTTTGAGCGGGCTCTCAAGTGTTTACATTAAAGTGGAAGGGGCAATTAAACTAATCCCTTTCCCCTATTGTAAGAATTAGGGAGAGAATTAAGAAAGATAACATCAAAGCAGACGCACTCAGGCGAGAAATTGACACTACGTCAATTTCTCGCTTAAAAGAGAAAACAAGACCTTACACCACTAAAACCTGGACCAGAGGGTCCCCGTAATTAAAACTCATTAGACTGCTGATTAGGTAGGTAAAATAATTAACTAACTTAGTAGGTACCAGCCTTGTACAAAACACAATACACAATACAAAATACAAACAACTAGGTAGCTAAGACATGAATTAAAACTAAAAACTTTTCCTTCAGTTCCCCTCTTTTTCTTTTGCCTTTGAGTCTCAGCCGAGCTGGACTCAAAGAGCGGAGAATTTGTACAGTTACAAAAGTAACGCATCTGTTACTTCAAATTGGCAATAAGGAAAGACATAAAAGTCTTCCCTTATATTACAAAACCAAAACTTACAAAAGAAAAGAACTTTAAAAAGAATTCCACACTAGCTAAGCAAAACTAGTTAAGTTCAGTGAAAGGGCAAGCCGAGCTTCCCTTTTGCTTTAAAACCATTAAAAACCAAATTAATTAAACTTTAAACTTAATTAACTTAACTTTCATTAATTAATTAGCTAGAATATGGATTACTTAATTAATTATAAACTTTAATTAAACTTGAAATGAAGTTTAAACTATTAATAATCCCAATACTTGAGGGACGAGCCGAGCTCTCCCGGTTAGGTCAGAAAATCAAGCATAACGCAAAATCGAACCACAGAAGCACCAATTATTTTGTGCCTATCTTAAGGAAGAAGACCTGCTGAGTTTATTTATAAAAGTTTTAACCTCATTATTGATGTTAATTAGTGTGAAACTTTCAATTAAAAACACTATGACCACCCAAGTCTGGAGGCACGCTTGAACTTCAGTATGTGGCTTACAAATCAGCTTGTAAAATAAAATCGAACCACAAAAGCACCAATTATTTTGTGCTTGTTTTGAAGAGGAAGACCTGCTGAGTTTGTTTATAAAAGTTTTAACCTACTTATTGATGTTAATTAATATGAAACTTTAATTAGAAACACTAGGACCATCCAAGTCTGGAGGCCAACTTAAACTTCAGTAGGTGGCTTGCAAATCAGCTTGTAAAATGAAATCGAACCACAGAAGCACCAATTATTTTGTGCTTGTTTTAAAGAGGAAGACCGGCTGATTTTATTTATAAAAGTTTTAACCTAATTATTGATGTTAATTAACACCCAACTTTGATTAGAAACCCTGTGACAAACCAAATCTGGAGGCCAACTGGAGCTTCAGTATGTGGCTCGCAAGTCAGCTTGTAAAGTGAAATCGAACCACAGAAAGGGTAAATATTTTTAGATATTCTGAAAGAGCAAAGCTTGCTGGTTTTAATGATATAAAAATTATACTAATTAATTATGTTAATTAACGAGTAATTAAGCGAAAACCACTGATATGGGCAAAACCTGAAAGTAACTTTGTAATCTCCATATGAAGTTTGAAAATGGCTTGTAAAATTAGAACGAACCACAGAATAGGTTGTTTTTCTTTTATAAATCGCAAGAGCAGGTCTTGATCTATTTAGATATAACAAACTTTGATTGCATTTCGACGTACAGTGAGCGAACACTGGCCCTTTTTTCCTGACCATGTTGGGTTGTTTTGGCCATAATGGCAGAATCCCTTTAATTAACTTAAATTAATGAGTGGACCGTGCTCTGCACTAATCATTGACAGTCGTTCTACACCTGCCAATCCGCCTGGGGAGCGGCACCCAACGGGGCCTCTACCTAGCTGTCCCGCAACAGCATAATTAGTAAAAGTTAACTGCCAGCTCGAAACAACCCAACTTAAATTTGAAACTTCATTCCAATTAATTTTCCCCGAAATTCATGTCTTAACTATGGCAATCATAAAAAATACAGTTAAGGTGGCAATCAGACACATTCATTCCATTGTAGATTTCATTCCCTTCCCAATTTCCAGCAGAATCCAAGATGTAAAATTCCGTGCTAAATCGAAACTGTTCCTTTATCAAATAAAATCATGCGACAAAACATTCATTTTCATTACACATTTAATTACAAAAATTTAAGCAGCAGAGAACCAGTTTTGGATCATATCAAGTAAAGTCCCCCCCAAAGCAAAATTGGTAAAATTCAACAGCATATTTTTGACGACTGACACAATCTTAGAGCTTAAGCCGTACATCGTTGGAAAGCTGACAACGTGCGCTTTCCAGTGCTATACGCCATTTTGCTGTAGTTTGTCGCTATGAAATTTTATTTTGAGTAATTTGCCAGAAACTGCCGTTTTTGTCGATTTTGGCTAAACTATGACAAGTAAAACTTTGTAGGTGTAAGCTATAGCAAACTGGATTACACCATTGGAAAGACCACGTCCTCAGCTTTCCAACGATGTGCGGTGTAATCTCTAAGGTAGTGCCAGTTGTCAGCAGTATACTGTTGAAGTTTACCAAGTTTGCTTAGGGGGACTTCCTTGATATGATCCCATGTTTTAAAGTCTAGCTGAAGTCTTGTAAGATCGTTAAATTATATTATATGAAGTGCGAAAACGTTAGTATGGACAAACCAGGAAACTAGAAAAACATCGACCGAATGTTGGGATAGGAGGAAGTTAACAAACCCATGCAATTTAACATATTAATATGCTTATCAGTGAAAGCATTTCATAGTAATTTCGTATTATTGTGCCAACATGAACAGATGAACAAACATGGATAAGAACTGTCAGTGCAATCTTATATCTGACTCAGCTCTACATTAAGTTAATAGGCTGTGTTCTATTTTATTTAATACTTGCAACAGCAGTGGTTTTTCCTGCCACTATTGACCAAATGTCACTGCTAAAGCATAGGTAGACAAATGGATTTATCGCACTATTCATTACTGTAAATACACCAAAAGCACTTTCCACTGCCGTAACGTTTACATATGGTCGTAGTTTATCTGTTATCCAATAGCCAGCAACATAACACATAAATACGCAGCTAATTATCCCGAATTGAACCAACAGCGACCTGTCCCTTATGCTTACAGTAGCTCGAGATTTCGCCAAACAGTACGCGGCTACGTACAATGCAAACACAATGGGAACTGATATATTTGCAATAATTTCACAACATATCATCACTATTTCAGTAGTCTTTGAATATGGACACGCGGCTCGAAATCCGTATCCAAACACAACCCGCAGCTGGCAACCAATCAAATGAATGATGATTGTGATTAATGCTGAACACATATTGATTCCTATAATCTGAGCTGTTATCACATTTGCACTTGAATATTTGTAGTAGTTAATAGAAGCATAGACTGCCACTAATCTGTTCGCACTGATAGTAATGATGTGAAAGGTGAGGTTCCAACTACACCAACAAAAAAGAATACTGCCAGTAAGCAGGGACTCCTGTAGTAATTTGTCTTCGCCAATCAGCACAACAACTGTGATAAACGAGGGATGTAGCAACAGCATGATACTGTCATTAGCGGCTAAGCTTAAAACTAATAAATAGAAAGGATTCTTGAAGTGCGTCTGTCGATGCTTCAGCAAAGCCTTGCAGACCAGGAGGTAAGTTACAAGTCCAGCCAGTGCAATGACATTTATCAAACATAAATACACCAGATTGTATGCTGTAACGGATTCTGCAGTCCAAGTTATGTTCAATATAAGCATATTCGTTCTGATGACTATTCAATGTTCTGCCGATTGTTGTAGATTTTGCTTCGAGCAATACAACTAAAGGAAGTTGCTTAGTGCTTTCCATCCTGTTTACGTTGACAAACCCTCACAGGACCATCTCAGGTACGTATATATTTGACTCTAGTATACTCTGTTTGATACAAATCTAAATTCTCAAATGTTGCCTTCGAGTCGAGACTTAATTATATTCAGTGCAGTAGTTCCTTTTTGAAAAAATTTGGAAACTGCTGCCTTGCCTTTTTAGCTATTCTATCCTGTTCTCCATAATTGGCTTCTCAATCCCCCTCAGCACCATATCATCTCAGGTGTGTAGATTTAGCTTTTGCAGTCTCTTTGGAGTAAATCCATATTATGGGATGTTTTTTGAGAAAGAACTCCGTACAGGATGCTGCTGCTAAAGAAAGGCTTTGATCAAATTCAACTACTGATCTGACTGATTGTATGCTGAGCAAATGGCGATCTTCTTCAGGAAATCTATGCTCAACTTTAAAAAGTTACCCATTCTCTCGATGTTCTTATCATCTCCGAGTTACTAAATGTTTGAATATTGCATATTGTAGACCAGACCAGAGCAGTGTTAACTGCCTTTCCCATTTGCCGCCAAACAAACTGAATCACACCCAAAGTGACAATTCGCTCAAGCAGCGATTCCTCTTTCTCCAGAGAGTAATATACTGATCGAGTTATCGTGATAGACCCATAACGGAAAATGGGCCTTCCTTCCACTCCTATCAATTTAATAATTTCACCAGGAATTTGGCACATCTGTGGCGCATCCTACCCATCAAACGGTACTGCAGAGAGGCTCGCCTACACATTTAAAAATCTTTGAAAAAGTATCGAAGAACAGTAGGGACAAGACGAAAGATTTGACACGTTCCTACCATTCCTCACATATGAAATGCTGTTGTTAATGGATTGGAAGAACAGCTTCGTACTAAATCATACCTGGTCAAGGTTATTTCAGAATCAGTTGGTTGTCTCGTGGACGCACCGTGCCCATTCGTATGCAACTGTTATTCGTCAAAAGTCGTACCCGATACAGGCGGGTTCCTTGACTTGGAAGCTAACATAAATCAAATACTGTGTCCCGACAGCTCGAGAAACTGGAAAAATATGACAGGAACTACCGTCTACCTTTACCACCACTGTGAAGGTCTGAATCTGAGTCGATCTACTAGGTGCCATCGTTTGTGTGTGACCGGCTTTCTCAGCAAAGGCAAGAATCCATTTGTGCGACGCTGAACGGTTGAAGCAGGAAGCAGGAAAAATGCCAAACCAAGGTATGAGGTTGGTGACCTTTATCCTTGGCAATTTTAGAGGCTATCTTGCATTTATTTCCAATCTAATTTCAAATAATTTTTGCAGTGAATGTTATTTCATGATTGCAATCTTTACTGTAATCTGTAGTTATATGGCCAATATGTAGCTAAATATGGCTAAGTACAAAGATTTTACAAGTTGGCTTAATTTTTCAAAAAACTGCGCAGAACAGAAATTAACATTAGTTGGTTTCTGATACCAAATCTTTAACATTAAAAGGATTCAGCTTTTTGATTATGAAATGCCAAGTTAGAAGTCAAGGATCTTGCGAAAGTTGAACAATGATGAACGGTTGTATGAAAGATTTGTACAATGTACAATGATGTTGTACAATGATTTTTAAGAATTTTTGAAAGTAGCTGAGCAATACGAAAGCGGAAAAATACACTTATTGGAAGTTCATCATCACCTTAAGGTGGTGAGTCCTGTTGGGCATGTACTGTTGACTGACATCCCAAATCACGTCTAAATTTGATGAGACTTTCTAAAATGAGTTGTTTTAGCATTCGTCCGCGCAATCAAGCTTCAAAAATTCGACGTCCCATTCAGGGGAGTTTTTACCGATTTCTGACAGTTAGACAGTAGCACCATAGATATAATTATGTTCATTCGAAAGATCTTCCTATGCTCTACATTTTGCACTTTAAAGTAACCTTCTAATTTTTTTGGCGTCCAAAACTTGTCGCTTTTGCAGAAATCAAATAATCAATTGTTTCTTGAGCTGTGCTAAATGCATAATTAAAGTAAGGACATCAGTTTGAAGGTATCACAGATGCCAATTATCAGAGGCGTGATCACCTTCCGACTGCTATCTAGAGTTGTTGGCCGGCCGAGGGAAACCCGGCCGGCCGGCCCACTATGCCGACAATCAGGCCGGCCGGCTGGCCGGGTCAGAAGCAGCCGGCCGGTCGGCCTGCCGGTCTTCAGAAAAAGGATACTACTTGATTTTATCTGTTATACATAACCAGGAGTAACTGTAGGCATCAATTAATGCTAAATATTTTGCAAAATACACGACAAATAGGGCAAAACTGGTACCGACCGGCCTGTTTGACCCGGCCAGCCGGCCGGGTTGACAAGCTCGGCCGGCCGGGTCTGGCCGGCCGAGTCAAAAAAACCGGCCGGGCAACAACACTACTGCTATCCCATATGCTGCTATCTTAAAAATGTTGTTTTTGCCAAAACATAACCAGGGAAAAGTAGGCAGAAACCAGGCTACGCAAACATTTTAGCTAACTTCTCCATTACGAAAAGCGATAACATAACAAATAAAAAGGGTCCCCAGGTATTTGATAGAGGTATGAAATGATATGACTAATGTCTCACAAAAAACATTACTTTAGTCTTCAAAAAATCTAAAAAATTGCACTTTTCAGAAATCCATCAAAATTATTTTCGAAATCTAAAAGTAATTTCGATGTATTCATTAGAAAGTGAAAATGTTAATTTTTATTTTGATATAAAAACGGCTTCTTAGCTTCTACTAATAAATGAGTAATAACGGTTCAAAGTTGACGTCTCCAAAAGGAATTGCCACCTTAAGTATGAGTAAATAGGAAACCTTAGACTGATATGTAGTGAAACACATGGCTGGTTCCTTGTCGAATATGTCGCCTGTCGTTCAATTGGACCTAAACTGGCTCATCCATGTCGATCAACTTCGTTAAAGAGAAGTTACCGAGTCACAGCAGCAGCCAGTCAGCCAGCCAACAAAACCCGTTTTGAGTAAAGTGCCACCATACAAGCAAACGCAAAAGCCTATTGTGGTGACAAGCTCCGGTGGGCCCGCTGTCGTTGATCCGCCTGGAAACAACCGCGCCCCGGCCCCTCTACTGCGTCGAAGTCAAAGGACAGGAACAACTCCATCCTGTTACTGTCCTGACAAGTGAAGCATGCTTGAAATTCAATGGGGATATGCTAACATATGCAGTGAAGTGGAATGATTACAACAAAGTCTAAGATTAGTCAAATATGTCAGTTGACAGCTTTTCCATCCACTGCTTATGCATGCAGATGCAGTAAATAGTGTGAAGCGTTAGTTCAGGTGCTCAAATATACTTTTCGACAACTGATAATACAATCACTGAAAATTAAACTTGTGGCTGGATCGGATCAGATTGCCGGCCACTTTCCAGATTGGGTCGGTAGTAATTTTGGCTGTCGATCCGATCAAATTAGAGACGTGAACGCGCCTTGAATCGGCCTCGGTGCCCAGACCAGACTCGGGCTCAGTCAGCCGCGAAGGCCCTGATCCGGACCTACCGGGCCTGCCGTGTGCTGGTTGCAATATGCTCGAAACATTAAGGACAAAACCTCTGGAGGGCTTCTCATTCTGTAAACATGCTACGCAACATTCGTTTTTGACAAATTAAGTACGATAACATGAGCTAGGAAAGTCGTACAGCGATAGTTTTTATATCATATTTTTTACTTTTCCTGTTCCGCCTCAGCGCAGCAGGTCTCTTATGTTTGCTCGGCTCGACCCCTCACACGCATTTTGCTTGATAAATATATGCATCACCGTAAATGCATGTAAACAATGGTTTAAGATAGGGCTAGCATGATTTGTGTGTGAAATCTTGTCTTTCATTCCAGAGAACTTTTGTTTCCGATTTATGTACATATTACGCATATATGTATGTATTAGTTCCAATTCCAAAATCTGAAACGTCTATACTCTGTTCTGATTGATGACTCATTGTTAAAGTTAAACTTTGTCTCATCTCAGCAGAGATTTCTCAAATACATGGAACTTAGAAAAAACATTCGATACTCTACACATAAATGCTGAATAGTTTAAACTTTATTTCCGATATAATGGTAAATTAAGTTCCCTAGATTTTCAAAAAATTTTCAATGTTTTGCACGTACATTGGCTGTAGTAAGCAAGTCAGAGCTCTCTTACCAAATAATTTGCTGCGCAGCAGGTTTACAATTATATACTTAAATATCCGTCCAGTGGAATCTGAATCTTTTGCACAAAGTCTTGCTTGTTATAAGTTGGGTAGAATGAGATCTTTTCAACAATATAAAAATTATGTAGCTCACTCCAGGCGATCTCTTACAAAACTAGCTGAACGTAACACATTTTGAAGGAATGATGAAATTATTAAAACTTTCGTGGAAAGGATGTTTTACTGCCGGGAGATTGCCTGATCCCGAACTATATAATTTTTATGACGTTAAAAAGATCTCATTCTACGCAACATAAATATATAAACAACTATTACTGCACGACTTTCCCAACTAAAGTGATAGTATTAAATTTGTCAAAACGTCCGTATTTGAAAACTGTCAGCGTTACATGTTTACACGGTGAGAAGCCTCCCGAGATTTTGGCCTCAATATTTCTAGCATATTGCAAGCTTAAGGCACTAGGAAGGGTCGAGTGTCTCACTCTTCCTTTCATAGACTCTTGGCTGCAGTCGGTTTTAGTACTTATTTCCAAAAGTTCGGTGGAAATTACGACTCTGCTCACTTTGACGGCTTATGCTTCTGTCACGGTTGAACTTTCAGCGTTCTCTGTTTGTGTGCAAGTCTGACTGCCATTGGAATTCAAATGGGTTTTATGGAGTTTTCCCGAATTTTTAGAACATTTGATTTCAGATTTTCCACCCATCCTTCAAATTGTAGTTCAAATTGTTGTTGCAAGCTCGTAATATCAGGCTTTCCTAGATCCAGGAACCATGCCGTTTGGAATTTTGTTATATCAATACAATATATACTTTCAATCAAACCATTTTATCCCATTACCGAAAACTAAAGTACGAGGAATACGGCCAGCATCTGAGTTAGTCCGTAAAAGTAGAAACTCACTTCGAAGTTCAATTATATTTCGTTTGAGTGCTTACAATCTTCATACTGTTTTCTACTTGTTTTTTCCAGTTGAAATAGTGTAACGAAAAGAAATAAGATATTTCAGACCCAATAATGCATTGGCATACAATCGATAATGTTCTGATTAAGTTAAGTTAAGCCTGGCTCACGATGAAGTGCTTTGTGCTTTAGTCTCCTGTGTTTTGTGCTTGGTGCTTGGGAGACAGTGCTTTGTGCTTTGTGCTCAAGTGACAGAAAACAATTGACTCATGATGAGAAAGTACAATATCAAGCAGTAGTAGAAGTAGTAGTAGAATAGAATTCAATTCTATAGAAGTAGTCTGGAGGGTATTCAATATTTTGATGTTTTAAAAACGTCAACACGAATTTTAAATTTTAAGTTTTAAATAATTTAACCTAATTTAACCTAATAACCTAATTTAATAATAATAACGATCATTAATAATAATTAATAATAATAATTATTATTATTATTATAAATTAACAGTATTCATTAATTTTTGCCGGACACATTTATTTATTTACAATAGCTAATTAATGATAGTTATTAATTATTTATACTATCAAAAATTTATTTCTCTTAATAAGTTTTAATTCAACATTGAGAATATTGTAGTTCTGATATGACGCCCAGTTTCAGTTGTCGACAAGTCAGAATGGAGCATGGCTTGGTTTGATTGGAAAGCACTGAAAGCACAACTCAAAATGTTGGACATTGTCAAACATTCCCAAAGCACACCGTAGCACTAAAGCACAAACCACAAAGCACAGAAAGCCATCATGAATTATGAATAGCATTGGCCTATTCAAACCATCATGAACTGAAAAAGCACAAAACACAAAGCATTTCTGCTTATCAGATATATTTCATTAAAACAAAACTCCAGGCTTGTGTAATGGCTTAGGTAATTTTCAATTTCGGCTGATAAAGTGGACATCTCCATCTGACAGTACAAATAAAGGGTACATGGTACAGTTACATACTTGTGCAGATAAACCAACTTTCTCTCACACTTGCACATCGTTTTGTACTGCTTCTGTGACGGTCAGTGACTGCAGCAAATATGTCTCTGCCCGTCGGCAACGTCGGCCACTGAAACAGAAGTTAACTTATCTCAATTAATATCTCTGAAAGTGAAAACTTTGTAGCATCAACGACATCCGATAATTTAGAACACCGTGAGAGAGAAGTGAGAAGTTCCTAGTAAGAACACGTTTTTTTAATTTGAAATCACTATTTTTTCTAAGAACGCTCCAAACACGTTGTTTTTGACTAAAGCATCGATGTTTTGAGATAGCAAGGTGCAAAATGGCTAGAATATAACTAACTTTGGCTCCGAATGTACGTCAAAAAGAAACTGCTTCCAACATTAATGCAACTATGCTCCCACAAAGGTCAGTAAAAGCTGTCCTTCCGTTGAGGTACGGTATTGATGCGCAAACCGCGAGTGCTGCTGTGCAAACCCCGAGTTTCACTTTACCAACCGAATCAATTAAGATAACTGCTTCTTCAAGTGGAACATCAGAACCAGATCGGGTTAGAAATGAAGGAAACGTTGTCTGTTAAAGTCATCAGATTGACTTTCACGATTGAATTTTAAGGTATTTACCATTTAGTCATTTTACATTTACATACTCCAATGGAGTCCATAAGCCTAAGGTGCCAGAGTCATGTCCTCAATAAAATTGCTCAACCAAGGAAATATCTGGCTCAAGTCAGAGGAAACCATCAGTGCCGGCCAGTTTCCCACACGGAGCCTATACTGGTACATATATGTAATAAAAAGGGTTTTTGTCATATGAATTTGCTTAGTAATACATCATATTCATGTTTCAATTCAAACCGCCCAGCGTGCCAACCAATGAACGCAATTTAGGACACGGCATTATTAACTACCGGCTGACTGTCCGGTATCAAACCGAGAGTTAGGAGGCGGTTCCGATGAAGGTAAAAGCCTAGAGTGCAACTGGCGTCCAAAATAGAGCCCTACGTAAATACTAAACCTTCCCTAATTAAAAGTAAAAGGACATCATAATTTACTGGCAATACTTACGAATTTACTTGATCAGGAAGATACCAATAATTCACAGCTAATACAGAACAATAATACTATTGCCCGCAGGCCGACTACTCCAGACAAGAGATGCACCTATACTGACTAATTAACTGATTTGGCTAATTAACGAAAGGGTTAAAACCAAGGTTTCTACACAAGAGAGATAAAGAAATCATTCAAAAGACTAGTGAAATACACTTCGCATGGCGAGTATTTAACATTATCCCCTAGCGCCTGATAAAATTCCAAGGTAAAAGAGAGAGTGCTACCATAATTACAGAGTTTTAGGATGGTAAAATTTAAGAGAAAAATATTTTCAAGACAAAGACAAAAAGACATGTGCGACCAGTAAGCAACCATAAGAAGTCCTGGCGCATTTACTACCCATGATAACAAAAAGAACTTCAAATAGTAAACCAAACGACTCTGGTAAGCCGCAGAAAACTTTCAGAAAAGAAATAAGAAAAGTGGTAGCAAAAAGTAATTCAAAGATATAGGCTAAGAACGAAAATTTGGGATTATACTTCAATATTCCAACAAAGCTGATAGCATTTTAAAGCGAAGTAGTATTTCAATTTAGAGAATTTGAAAAGAGATAGAATCGAAAGAAATAGTCGAAAACGAAAACCCAACATGAAAAATAGTACCTTTTAGCCACTATGAATAGAAAACCACAACATTCACACAAATTCCCACAATTACACACAAACTACTTACACTTACAAATACAGTTACTAAGCGCTTAACAGTACAATAACTTCAATAGCTATACAGGGCGAAATACCACATTTATAACTATACTATACTATACTCTTTACAACCGTGCAAAAGATAAATATACGGCATGTACAACAAAACAAACAGAGTTAAATGGATTTAACACATCGCATTAAAGTAACAAAACAAAGAACGAAATTAACACATAGCTTAGCTAACAATGCAGAAAGAATAACAGACAAAACAAGAAAAATCCTATCTACAACAAAGTCAAAACACTCAAAAATAGAAGTAGAAGAAAAATGAGAAGAAGCAGAAACTACCATGTACAGTACTTTCCGTCCTAACTCAACTCATGGGCCTAACTCAATCATCGGAAAGCAAAGAAGTAAATGGTAATCTAAAAAGAAACAATAGAGAAAAACAACAGAAATTTCACAAAGTACATCCTAAAATCCAAACTAACCTGAACTCAAAAGCGGAAAACAAATCAATTTTGTCTTTGCGTGAAAATAAAGATTTTTTAAAATCCTAACTCAAACAACACAAAATAACATATGAAAACACACAAACGGTTATTCATTCATTTATATCTATCCCACGGCGAAAAGAATGAGTGCCTACGAATTCAACAAACACAAATCCTGACAAAAACCAACTGATTAAAAAAATACTAGTACAGAAAAATCACAACATAAATTCACAACAAAGACAACCTAGCTAAACAACATTCCATATAATATATGGAATGACAGAAAAGAAAAAAATGCTACACTACAAGAAAAAGTAGAGACAAAATAGTAAAGACAAAAATTAAAAAGTACATATATAGACTAACAAATAGACTAAAATTTATAGGTTTTGTGGTCCATTCTGCTAGGATCTTAGGATTTGGTTAGGGATCAGTTCAGTCTTACTTAGAACGTTAGTTAGACTTGGCTTATATCACGCTGGCAGAGTTTGTGCCGGTTTTGTCAAACTGTGAAGACCAAGGGTCTGGTTTGGTTCACCCAATTGTAGTTTGCGGCTGTCTACGCCCTTGGAACGTAGACTAGATTATTCAGGGAACTTACGAGGCAATTCCAGGCACTAAGGATTTTGTGCCTAAAGATTATCCCCGAAGTGTGACAGCTGTACCGAGCAAGAGGTGTTGATCTTCTGTCTGATTCCAGAAGGTACTGACTCCGGTGGGTTTCCTGTAGAACACGACAGTTGCTCACTAGACGTGTATTGGCCTTAAATGCAATCGTTTAAGCGAAACGGAGCTCGGAGGAATCGAACTCACGGCCTAGCGCGGACAAATCCCGGATCGGGTAGACCAAAACCAGGCTACGTAGTCCGAAGGATCTAAGAGGTGACTCTGAGTCGTCTCGTCTGCTCGCTGCGCTGTTAGTGCTTTGAAATCCGGTGTTGCTGAGTAAGGGCACTCCTGACCCCGGTGTTCTTTCGGTCTTTTCAACTTTCAGTTTAAAATCAGTGCTTACCAGTGCAAGCTTTTGAGCCTAAAATAATACAAAGTTTACTTGTTTAATTTGACTCATAGCACTATATACATATAGCGGTGCTCACAAAAATGACAGCAAAAATAGACATAAGGATAGAGCTATTATCGTACAATTCTATACTTGCCACAGAATCATGAAAAACTTTAATACATACATATGTGGCCTTATTT